>JARVGW010000221.1:2958849-2988203 GCA_031762495.1 Anablepsoides rubrolineatus
AGTCCGTCCTGTTTGTGCCCGTCGGGGCGTGCAGCAGGACCGCTCGACCGGACAGTGGTTTTTCGTTCTTGTTTTCATCTTTTTGTTTCTTTTTACAATAAACATCCTTGTTTGGACATTTTACACCGTCCCGTCTCCCATTGTTTTGTTGCGGCTAGGAGCCGGTCGTAACACAACTCAAAAAAAACTAAAAAAAAATCCAATTTATTTCAGTTTTAGAGACTGATATTTATGAGAAGTTACATTTTTGAGCAGAAATCATTTTTAAGTGTAAATGTTTATCATATTTTTGTCTCTTTAAAGAAAATTTAGATCCGATAAAAAGAAGTTTTGCTCAAACTTTATGTAAAACTTCAAACAATATGAACTAAAGTCGTTACTTTTTGTTACAGGACTTTAAATTAGCATTAAAAGCCCACAACAACATCCTTTGGTTTGTCTGCAGCACCTGCCTGGTTTTATTCTGAAGATGTGCTGAAATCTTTCTTTTTCCTGGCAGAAACCCAACACAGAGCCTCATCAAAAAACATAAAAGTTTTTCCAGTCCTGAGCTGGGATCAGTCTGCTTGTCTGAAACTAAAAAACAAAACGTTTAATAATCGCTTCCATCCTGATCCGGTTCAGTTTGTTTAATGTGTCGTTTGCAACAACTGTGGCCTTTTTTAATTCCAACCCATAATCAATCTAAATCTAAATGTCATTGCTCATGAGTGTATGTTTGTGTACTTGTTTTTCTACAGAGTGAGGACCATTTGTGACAGAGTCACTATCAAAGTGAGGTCTTTGATGTCCTCACTTTGTTTGCAGCTCTGCTGTGCTTTACTAGTTGAGTTTAGAGCTACTTTCACAAAATGAAATGTACAAGAGATTCTTTTTGCAACATTTAATTTTTAACTTAAACTATTAGAAAAAGCTTGTTTTGTACAAAAACATTGTCTTCAATTCACATGAAACCCCCACAAAGAGCACTGAATTTACATGAATTTGCTTTTTGTGTTTATATCATATTGTATTTCACACTAATAACAGTTTATTAACGGCAACAGATTTGTGCACAAATAATGTCGGGTCTCTGATTATTTATTTTTTTTCCACATTGTAGACTCCAGCAGGGGGTAACCCCCTGTAGTGACATATACCTCAGTGGGAGGGGTTTCCCAGGAGTTTGGCACAGTGTGTCTCAAGGGGCTATGAAAGGTTTGTGTGAAAACAAACACTGAACAATCACGTAACTGTGCTTTGTCTGCTGATCAACCATACTGAGCCCTAAACTGTTTGACAACCAAGAAGAAGGGACATCATTAGATGGATATAAATGAATGTTTGATTGGCCAGTGACAAAATAAATTTTGCTTCACCTAATTTTTCATAAACACCAAAAAGCTGCTTTAAATGAGCTCACGGGCTACTGGTTGGAGACCCCTGGTTTAGAGGTATGGGGTGAAATAAGTTTTGGTTCAAGTTAGGGTTAGCTATAGAGCAGTAAGGGTTCATTTTAGGGTAAATGGTCAGGGTTGGGAAATAAAATGATCAGAAAATGAATGGAAGTCAATCCATGGTCCCCACAGGGATATAAAAACAAACCTGTGTGTGAGGTTTATCAGCTGAATCATGCCATTCTGCTGCTGTCTGTTCCATGGTTCAAAGCTCACACACACACGGAAGTGTGTGTGTGTGTGTGTGTGTGTGTTAACCTGAGTGTCCTTATTACAGTTGACATCCGTGTTGCTACGATATGAGAGCAAGAAGAAAAAGCAGAAGGTGGGATTTGCATGTGAAAGCTTCCTCTTCTTCTTCTTCTTCTCCTCTCTGAAGCTGAGTGCTTCGTCATGCATGCACACAAACACATGCGTAATATTTTCCACTTTTTACCAGGTTTGCATGAATAATCAGGCTTTTTCAGTCCGAGTGGCTGAAAGGCGGCAGGGTGAGATGGAAACAAGAGAGGTGGTGAGACACTTGAGATGAGGGGGAATTTCTCTCACCATGAGAAGTGTTTATCTTCTCTTACAGGTTGATTTGATTGGTGCAGAAATGTTCCACTGCTTCGGGCCAAAACTTTAAATCTTGATTTACTTTGCACAACTTGAGAGATTAATTTTTGCTTTCAGCAGGATTTATTCAGAGGTTTCTGAAAATCAGTCAGCACGTTTAGGATGTATGGCTGTTCTGGTGTGGTTCATTGAATTAAACTGGTTTGAAAATGATTATTTCTCAAACATTCTTGAGGTTTGTGGTCACTGCTGCCTCTCCAGTTGGTGTCTGCTGATTATTCATGGCTGAAGTGATTAAACCCCAGCAGACAAACCAGTTTCAGAGCACTGGAGAACAGTTTGGAGGTTAATGACCTGCCTTCACAACATCAGAGACATTTCTTTTCATCAGTAACGTGTTTGACTTAAAGAAAAAACACAAAAAGTCCACATGAAAGTGGAGGAGAGGTTATATTTTATTTAATAAAGTTTTCCTGAACACAAGATTTACATACATCTCTGACAGAGCTAAACTTTTAGTCTTAAAGCTGTGTGTGTGCGTGTGTGTGTGTAGGTGTGTGTGTGTGTGTGTGTGTAGGTGTGTGTGTGTGTGTGTGTACATGTGCATTCGCTGTGAGCATGTGACTGTGTTTACTTTATGCAACAGCCGTTGGCAGCTCTTTCTCCTCCAAGGCTCTACTCCTAAAGTTAATTAACTACAAACACACACACATCTGCACAGACACACACACACACACACACACACACACACACACACGCACGCACACACGCACACAAACACACACATATTCCCTCCTGAGAATCCAGGGGACTGAAAAAAACAGAAGAAAAGCAAAAAACCTTCTGTGATGAAAAGGAGAAGCTAAGAGAAAAAGCACATTAAAGTGTGTGTGTGTGTGTGTAAAAGTGTGTGTGTGTAGTGACTCAACTCTCCTCTGAGTCATCACTAATAATGATGGACGGATTCTGGCAGGAAAGAGAGAAATTGCTTTTTGTTTGGAGGAAAATTGAAGTAAAACCGTCTCCTCAGGTTTTTCAGTGCTGCTCTGACTCTGCTCTGCAGGACCAGGAGTGTTTATGTGTGATTTCCATCTGAGCGTGAGAGTGGGCTAAAAGTCCTACATGTCCCCCTGGAAACTGTCACCAAAATGTTGTTTGTTTGTTGTTGTTTATCTAAGAAAAAGCTCAGATGTGAGCTGAGGAGCATCCTCAAAATTAAAGCTGGAATTTTTCATGTTTTTATTTTTCTGCAGCTTGTTGGAAACTAAACCTGAAGAGGAAGTTTCTGCTGTTTATTGTTGTTATTGTGGTTTTGAACCAGTGTTAATTACAGATATATTTTATTTATTTCTAAATTGGCCACAATTTAATGTTTTTTTTATGTTCAGACATTTTGTTCTTTGAAAATAAGAACGAACGTTTGATTCAACGTGAACAAACGCTGGATGATGAGCATTAACCTGGTTGATTTTTACTTTAAATTCTTAAAACATGTTTCCCACTTTCACCTTGCTCAAGCAAGACAAAGTCTGGTTGAACAGCTTTATTACACCTGTTATTAATGAGTGACCTTTGACCCTTCTTGCCTTCTGATCCCTTCACACCTGTGAGAATGGAGCTCTGTCAGCAGACGGGCTGAGGTGTGGTCCGGTTTGTGATAAAACCTTTTATATGTCGGATAAGAAGAAGTCAGGACCGGTCCATGGAGGTTTGGTCAAACAGAGCAGAGCGAGACGAGGAGGAGGAACCATTCAGAATCTCACACACACACACACACACACACACTAGTCTTCCTCCATCCGTGGTCTCATGCAGGATGAGGTCTGCTGTTTGAAGTTGCTTCAGGTCAGTTTGCTCCGGCCTTTTCTGCTCAGACTTCTGATTGTTCTGCCTGATGTATAAGAAGCACAGCACACTTAAAATCCACCAGAACTCCCAGAAAAGACAGGGAGACCTCTATCAGAGCACTGTGAGACACAAACAAGTGGAACAATAATCAAAAACACTCAGAAGTCAGAGACATTACAACAAAAGGTTGACTCGTTATATCCCTTTTTATTTCTTCAATCTGAAACACGTGATGTACACATACTCTGACACAAACATGTCTGCCTGCAGTCAGTCCTGATCCACACCACCATCACACAGTACTTGAGTCAAAGTACTGATACTGCTCAAATATTACTTCAATACAAGGAAAAGCTCTGCCAATTTATTACTGAAGTTAAAGTGTGTGCTTTCAAAAATACTTAAATACAGAAAGTATATTTAAATACTTTTTAACAAAGCATTTTACTACACGACACACTGGAGTAAAAGTAAAAAGTATTCAATAAAATGTTTAAATAAAGTACAAATTCTCAAAACCTATACTTAAATACAATAATCAAATAAACTTACTTTACTGCCCACCTCTGCCGTCACTTCATGACTTTATGATTCATGATGGAGGTAGAAGGGCAGCCTGAAGGTCAGTTTGTCACATTTCCCCAAAAGTGCTGATAAAACAAGACAAACGGCATCACCTGAGTGTGTGTGTGTGTGTGTGTGTGTGTGTGTGTGAGATATTAGATCAGCTGTGGGAAACTGGTAGAAAAACAATGTGTGACGTTTTTCTTCTCGTGTTGTTTTTTCAGTCATAAGTTTCCACTCTGTTTGCTTCCAGGCAGAAACATGAAATCAAATCTCTGGATAAAGCTGTTTGTTTTCTGAACAAACCAGTTTATCATGCAGAAGCAAAGGGATTCAGACCAACGTCCTGAAATCTGCAGCTTCTGAAACATTTGAGCAGGTTAAACAGCTGCTTTTATCAGGCTGGAACTGCTCCTCCACACAGGGATTTAATGTGAGAAAAAAACAAGTTTTTAATGCAAAAGTCAAGTTTTACTCAGTGGTATTTCAAATATGTAGCATCATCAGTGTCCTGTTTGACTCATGGAGACAGCAGCACGTGGCGTCTGACTCATCTGTTTACAGGAAGAACCAGAGTTTACTGCAGCTCCTCTGGTTTCCTTCTACAGACTAAAAACATGCACGTTAGGTTATTTATAGACTTATTGTCCCTGTGATGCACTGGAGACATGTCCAGCTGTCCCCCACCTACACAAACCAGCTTATTGTAACCCTCAAAGGGACGGCGGTTAAAGAAAATGGATGTCTGAGCAGATAAAAGTCTGATCTGGTGGTAGCTGAGACTGATCCTCAACATGTTCTCAAGTTTTATTTTTGTTTAAAACTATCATAAATGGAGACAAGAGTGCTGCATAAATGTTAATTTCCTCATTTTGATGGTAAAAACGTGTGAGTGGAATCATTAAAACTTCCTTTTTATATAAATGCACACAGTCTAATAAAAAAAAGAATCTGCTTTAATGGAGTAGTTAAGAGTCAGAGTCATGTTTGGTTCTTGGGTTTCTCTGCTGGTCCTGGTACTGGTGTCAGCTGAATCCAGAGTCATACAGCAACTAATACTTGTTATAATAATTGTTATTGTACTTTATTATCTGTACTTTACTTTAGGAATTATTTTAGGCCAACTTTTTACTTCTACTCTTTACATTTTCTACTTCTTACATTTTTAAAAAGAAGTAGAAACTCATTACTCTTATTTCATTTTACCATACCATACCATACCATACCATACCATACCATACCATACCATACCATACCATACCATACAGCTGACTGAAGTGCTGTACAAAAATATAAAACAAAACACCAAAAAATAAAACAATAGTACAATTATAAATAAAAATCACAGATACCAGAAAAGAGTACAATATTAGGACACGGATGCTAAATCACTCTGGGTTAAAAGCCAAAGAGAAGAAATGTGTTTTTAAACAAGTTTTAAAAACAGAAAAAAAGTTGTTGATAGCTTGTTATTGTAAAAAAAAAACTATACAGATAAATCGCATCACCTGGATAGATGATAGAAGTATACAGAGGTCTATAAAGTACTTTAAAAAAATAACGTAAAAGTACAAATACATGAACAGGAAATGACTTTGGTAAAAATATATTTCACTGATGAGAAAACTACTCAAGTAAAAGTCATAAAACTCTTCACAAAAATTGGCAAAGTAAAAGTACTTTTACACACTCTATGAAATTAACTGTTGAGTTTCCTGAACCAAACTGGCTCCACTATAGGCCAGGTTAAGTAAAATGAACAATATATGTATATTATTTGCTCATAGGCTTAGTGGAGCCAGCTGACATGACTTTGTTGAGTAAGTTCAACATTTTATAGAGTGCACAAGCAGCTCTTTTATGATGAGTTTGAACATATTTAATTTTGTAACGAGTAACTAGGTGTTACATTTTAAAGTAAAGAAGTAAAAGTATCCATTTTAGCTTTTAAATGTAACAAAATAAAAGTAAAAGTAGATGTTTAAAAAAGTAATTGTTAAAATTACAAATTCTTTTAAAAAAATACTTAAGTACTGTAACGAAGTAAATGTACTTAGTTACTATGAACCTCTGGAAGTATAAACTATTATATATATTTATTATACTTTGTTAGTTAGTATTAGTAAGCGAGACATAGTAGATGTAAGTATGTAGCCTAGTACTGAGCATCGTAACATATGATTAAAAATGTGCTAAAACACTAAAAATAAGATTTTTAGCGTTTATTATATGCTAAAAATGAGCGTCTGTTTAACCGTTCATTTTTACTCAATACTTTTACTTTTAACATTTAAGTACATTTTGTGTTTAAGACTTTTACTCAAATAATATTCTTAGAGGAGACTTTACCTTTTACCAAAGTCATTTATGGTAAGATACTTATACTTTTACTTCAGTATCACTTTGTGGTAGTTTATACAAGACTGGCTGAGCCCTGCATGTTTTACACATGAAGGGTCCGGGGGTCCTTTAGGACTCTGTGACACCTCAGTGGATTTCTGGTCGTCCGTGTCGAAGGTTGGAGAGGCTGAGCCGGATCAGAACCTGTGAGGGAGATGAGAAGAGCAGAAACATTAGGAATGTTTGCAGACTGGCAGTTAGAACACGTGGCACTAAATCTTATCTGCAGCAGCTCCGGTACATGTGGACGTGAACAGGTGTGTGTGTGTGTGTGTGTGTGTGTGTGTGTGTGTGTGTGTAGGTGTGTGTGTGTGTTATCAGCTGAGTTTTACTGCCTGTGTGAAAAACGCTTCCCCTCCCAAAAAAATAAAATAAAATAACCCGAAATGTTTTGATCCGCTGCCACACATGGTTAAACATTCAGCACCTGACTCTGCCTGGTTTCACACAACGACCTGAGGGGGAAGAGAGAACGAGGCGCCACTCAAGAAGGTCCAACCTGTGAAAAAACCAAACAAAAACAAGGTGTTGAACTGGTCAGGCGTGTCCACCCTCCACCTCTCTCCTGCCCCCTCAGCTCCCTAAAGCAAACAGATATGAATCCTCTCACATGATTGTGATTCAACATTTACCTACCCTCCATTTTTCTACTCCTTCAGTTTTTATTTCCTCTAAATCTCAGGCTTAACCTTTTCTCTCTCCATCCCTCTTGCAGTCCTGCAGCAATGGGAAATCCTTCAAAATCCATAATTCATGCTCCGCCGCTCCTCTCCCTCTGCCTCTGCAGGCCTCAGAGTGTGTGCACGTGAAAAAGACCTGAATACAGATGCAAACCCCTTGTGGGAAAACACTAACAAACATTCAGCTCTGCTTCAACACAAACACACACAGACACACACACGTGCACATCTGAAGCACATTCTCATGCAAAAACTGCCTCATTTGAATGATTTTATGCAAAGAAGAGAAACATTTTATTGATTCTGAATGCAAATTAGAGTAGATTTCCTCCATTTACATGCTGCACATGACAAACACGAGGATATCAAAGGGTAATTTGTGACGTACAAATTAAAATTCATGTAAAATCTGTCCGAACCCAAGAGGGTGAGCTTGTTCTGGGACCGGATCAGAGTCTAATTCTTCATTTAAATCATTTTTGTTGTAAGAATAATACTTGTGGTCACCAATTGGTGGTCTGCAGGCCATTTTGGGTCAATATGGTTTGGGAGTTTATTTATTTGTTTACTATAAAGATAATTATGTAATCATGTGTCTGAATGTGTTTGTTTGTTAGCAAAATATCTCACAGATCAGAAATCTACAGCCAATAAAGTTGAATCAAGATGGCCACCAGATGATGTTTTGATCTTATTTTGACAATGTTATTAATGTGTTTAGTGTCTAAATGACTAAAACTTGTGTTTGGCACAATGTGGTAAAAGTCGTACAGATTATTCTAAATGTTTTGCATTTTCTGTTTTGTCTGTTTTCTGCTCCGTCTCTCCTGCTCCAACTTGAAACAGTCTCATGTAAAATGATCCCGGTCATAAATCAGCAGGTAGAGACGGTCGGAAACTAACAGACAGCTCAGACACGTGGGCCGGACACAGCCAAGACTTCCTGGTTCCTGGTGTGTGTGTGTGTGTGTGTGTGTGTGCGTGCGTGCATGCACGTGGGTGTGTCAGAGGGTATCGGCCCATATTTATGGCTGCCTCTGAATGTTCACTCCTGTGTGCGCTCCCACAGGCATGTGCACATTTCTGTGAGTTCAGTGAATCGAGCTGCTGTCTCTCTGCCAGCTCAGCCTCTCGTCTCCTCTTCAAGGCCGTGCAGATCGGCACAGGGCCTCCACGGTGTGTGACTCTGAATCTGTGGGCCCACCCTGTGCCCACCCCCTAGTGGGGCCCCTTTAACACTCCTCCACCTCAGTGGACGAGCAAAGGATCAGGAAAATGTTTGTCTGAAAGGCTTTGGGGTGTTATTGATGAAGGTGATGTCTACACCTGAACAATCTCTTAAAACATAAAAACTATTTATTTATTTATTTATGTAATAAATAATCAATTTGTTTTATATAAGTATGTGATTAAAATACTGCACTTAAGTTGAACAGCTTCTTTGGGTCTGTAGTTGCACATCTTTCACTGAAACAAGTCACCCAGACTTGCTGGGTTGATGATGATGTCGTGTCGACGTCACAAAATGTAGGTGGGGGAGCAGGAAGTAAATGCAGACCCTTTTCCTTCTGTTGATTCAGCATCAAAATGCCTAAATTCTGTGCCGTGTACGATTGTTGCAAACACTTCAAACGGGAGAAATATAAAAGTTTTTTTTCAATTCCGAAAGTAGTGTGTCATAAAAAAGAGGATAAAAGTGGATCAACAGTCTACGGCTAAAAACAGGAGATGGAAACGAACAATGCAAGAGTTTACAGTGACCACTTTCTAACAGGATTGAATCCTTTAAATCATATTTTCAGATATTTTATTGGACAGTTACTTGAATTTGGGTTTGCAGAAGCTAAGTAAATTATTTACAAGTAGATCCAAGCACATAGAAATAACATGGGTTAACTCATTGTTAGCATTAGCAATAGCATTATTATCAGAGGCTAATTACTTAAAATAGCTCGAGTCACTGCTCACCCGGGCAGAAACAAGTCGACAGACATTTAAAGCTTCTTTGGATCCTAAATGTTTGACCCAACCTGAAACTAAATAACTGTAGCTTCAACAATATGACAGACAATATGAATCAGATCCTAAATATATGCAGATTTTTTCATGATATTTTGTCTGCACCAGCCCATTTGGGGCATTAACGTACTCGCTGTGCTGTGCTCCATTTTACTGTATTTCAAACCAGAGCAAATTACTTCCTGCCCCTCCATCTGAATTTTGCGCATCATCCGGGTCACATGATCACTTCTTTGTGATGTCACTTCCAGGAGGCGGGACCCTGTTCTGAAGAATATGTTGTTTGTGAAAGAAGTGATCTGAAATGCAGATCTTTGGCCCAGCGCTGAAACAGTTGTGGTAAACCCTCCATGTGCAAACGTGCACAGAGGAGGAGGGTGGGCGCTTGACCCCAACTATACTGTAATTATCATGTATGGGGAGAAACTGGTGCCAGGTGGGTTTTGGTTTTCAAACAGACCCACAGCAGACACTTCAGAGCTGAGGGTGAACCTGATGGATTCACTAATCTTTGTCTGGACCAAGGATGAGGTTGGGCTGATCCTGCAAGCTGAGAAAAACTACTGACTGCAGCCGCCCATGGTGCAATTTCTCACCTCTGAGACCTGGATTCAAAAAATCTTCGATTTCAGAGAAAACATCATGGTTGTCATGGATACAAATCGCTGAGGTGCAGGAGAAAAGCTGTAGTTTCAGCGTGTTGTAAACCTGACCTCTGCCTCTCTGCCTCAGTCTGTAAAGCATCATCAGCTTTCACTTCCTGGTTCTGCCCCACCCACTTACACCTGTTCCCTGTTGTCCATCAGCCCCAAAGAACAACATTTAAAATTTTGATCCCACTCCTCCCACTATACTTCTTTTCCCCCTTTCCTTTTAATTCTTTTTCCTTTTCAGAACTGAGTGATAATTCCCATCCTTCCTCCTCCCTCAGCTGCTGGATCAAATCTAATTTCTCTCAGGTCCACTCCTGCTAATTTAGCGTTAGCGCCTGGGTCCCGTCTCCTCCACCTCCCTCGTCTCTCAGCTTTTCTTCTGCCTGGAATGAAATTCAAGAGTAATTTAAACATCTCCTTCTGAATCAAATCTAATTTTTCTCACCGTCTCTCAGTCTAATGTGTGTTTAAAAAGATCTCCTCCTCTTACTCCTCTGTGAATCCCAGGAAATGTTGGGACTGAAGGAGGAATCCTCAGCATTAGGTGACAAAAAAAACACCTTCAGTGGTTTTTAATACATATCGTTTTGCTTAATTCCTCCGGTTAATTTCATATCAGCATTTTAGAGATAAAACTAGTTGAAATTTCTTCTGTAATCTCTTGACACCAATTATTGTGAGTAAATTGCATTTGCTCACACTCTGTCCGTCTCTCTGGTTTCTCATCTCGTTTTGTCTTTGGCACACTTTATTTCTGTCTCACCCCCCCACCCCCACCCCCATCCTCCACTGCCGTGTGTTGCCAAGGCTGCGAGATGTCTGCTCAGAGAAAATGTTCCTGCGTATCAAAGAGGCTGCAGGGTTTCGAGTGGAAACAGCCGAAAGAAGGAAAGGTCAGCTTGAAAACAGAGAAGAGGGACATGGGTCGAGCTGTGGAGAGCGGTGATTATCGGCTGAAAGACACCCCTCCCTGAACTGCTCTTCTCTTTAACATATTCATTTCCTGCTTTCTGTCTCAAATCAGCATCATCTTCACTGTTCCAACATGGCAGCAGTCAGAAACAAGTATAAAAGTGTCTAAAATCAATATTTCTTCAAGTGTTTTTTACTTCTTAAACACAGAATTCATATATATATATATTTGTTTTAGTATAACAAAGATGCCTAAATATGTCTTATATGTTTGGCATTGAGGGTTTTGACTAATAATAAATTATAGAAGAAGCAGAAACAGACAAAAACAACCAAACATAACCTATTTTATCAATTAATGTGAGGATAAAATCTATAAAACATGACAGCAAGTTACAAAAACCATGAATCTATTTTTTTTAATGAAGCAACATTTATACATATAAAACTATTAAAACTGAATAAATCAAAAGCAGCAGAAGCAGAAACCAGATTTTAGAAAAAAGAATTAAAAACAGCCCAATATTTTAAAAACACTGCAGCAAAAGAGGAAAAACAATCTGAATAACTAATCTAAAAAAAATGTAATGAAGAACAACATTGTTTACAGAAAACAAACCACATTAAATAAAATGCAGTAAAAGTATAATTTTTTTTAAATTTATTTAATACAAATACATGATATCAAAAGAAAACAAAGGAAAACAAGTCAAATATCTCAGAAAATGTGTAAAATCTTGTGAATATTTACAGAATTTTCTTACGTTTTATAAACAGACTTGAATTATAGCAAAAACCAAGTCAGTTTGTTTTAAGCCACATCAAAGTGACAACATTTATTTCTGTTTTTCCTGTTCCTGTTTAGAATCATGTTTTCTGCACAGCTTTTCACAAACATCAAAAATTCAGCACATTTTCTCTCTGCAGGACGTCACCGAGGGGCACGCAGCTCAACGTTCTCCAATCAGTGGCTTTGTTCCGACACAGGCCTGACATTTCCACCACTTTGGACACGTTCACCGGTGGCCGCACTGAAAATTCACCTCCACGTTCTGACAAACTGAAGGATTAGAATTAGAACAAAGATCCTCTCCTGATGTTCTGGATTCAATCAAATCTTTCAAACAGTCAGCGTTATATTCTATATTTAGACATAAATAAAGTTTCTACAGAATATTATTCCTCCTTGGTGCTTCTGGACTGGGTTTAGATTTATTAGACATGAGTCTGAGACCCCAACAACCATTAAAACAATTATTTATACAGCTTTGTGAGTCATGCAAAGGAAGTGAAACATTTCTGCTCTGGTTTGTAAACTTAGAGCCTTTAATAAATCCACATCATTAAAACATAGTTTTTGAAACAGATCAGTTGTTCTGAGTTGTGCTTCAAATAAAATTAGCTGTGGAGTTGAAAATGGTCTGAAGTAAAATAATTAAAGGAATAAAACCCCTTTTCTTTTCTCTCGTTACTCCAAAACTTCCTGTAAATTTGACCCATTTGTGAGTTTCTGCAGGTTGAAAGGAAAGCTTTTCTCCTCATCCTCCATCTTCCTCCTCTGTGGATCAGGTGAAGGGCAGAGAAAGGCTGAAGTGGCTCGATGAGCTATCGACTGGCTCGCCCTGGCAACCTGCAGAATTCCACCGCCTCCCTCCTTTCACCCTTCTGTCACTCCTCCTTCCTTCCCTACCTCCCTCCCTTCCTCCATCCTTCCTCCATCCCTCCCATCCCCCACTCCAGCAGCACCATGGAGGCAGTGATTTGGGGAGGGAGGGGGCCGTTCTCTGACAGCAACACAAGGGAAGAAAGCCTGGGAGGAAAAAAAAAAAAAAAAAGCTCCTGCATCACAGAGAGAGAGACTCAGAGCTGGAAGGAAAAGGGATACAGATCCTCCCTTTTTCCCCGCGCTCGTTGACAATGACTCTGAGAGACTCATTACAAAGCAATGAGGCAGAAAACGCAGAACCACGAACACCATTCATCCAGCTAAGCACCACGTTCAGTCACCATCACGTCACCATCACATTCATCCTGAGGAAACACAGCCGCTCTGATATGAGACAAAAACACATTATTTTAATTTAGCAGCACATCACTCACATGCATCTGTGTTCGACATGACTTCAAGATGGAATATTTTAAATATGCAATGCCATAAAGTGATTCTAATTTAAATTCTGCATCACAGACTCACAAATTTCACAGTTAACACGATGCTTCCATTATTTTTTTATTAGTTTGGTCATTCTGTCATAAAAAGTTAAATGATGCACGAGACAAGCAACAAGCTCTGTGAAAAGATGCAACATTAATGTGAAAAAAAAACTTTATTAATCTGGAACATTACAGTGACATTCAGCTCTTTGATTCAGCCATCAAAGCTCAGACTAAAACCTGAAAATTTTCTTTCCAAAGTGTTTTACAGTCAGTCTAGATAACAATACAGTAAATAAATAAAATGACAATATCTATATGAAAAAGTTAAGATAAAAGTAAATTATATTATTAAAATAGTTTAAATCAAAAGCCTAAAGTCAAAAACTAAAGTGTCATTAATGGATTTTTTTTGTTTTTATTTTACATCCAGTGTGTAATCTTTATTCTCCACATTTTGTTTCCTGTCATCAGAGAGCCAAAATTAAGACTAGATACTGCACAACCAGCAGTTGCTACATCCTTGTAGCAGGAGCTATATCTATTCCTAATCTATTTCTAAGCCAGCTATTGATCTGATTAATGATAGGCCAGCACCGCTAACTGAGCAGCTTTATTAGACAAACTTTTTTGAAAAAAAAAACTTTCTCTATAAACTTGTTCTGGCTACATTCTCATAATTTGGCTAAAGAGAAAAAAAGCGCAGCCATACCCTAACACAGCTGCTAATTCAGGTGGTAACTAGTTTCCTGCTTCACAGAAAATAGGTTTTTATTTGACGTCATGTTGAACAGTTAATCCTCTCTAAGGAACACCTGTCAGTGCATGTTGCTTATAGGTTTTGTATGTCAACCATTTTTGTTGAGAGAGTTTTCTTTATTCAAAAATGTCTATGTCTAATAAGGTATATTTATTATTAATAAAGTAGGTGAGCAGCCTATGCTAGTCGCTAGCCTCTCCGATGCTAACACAAATAGTCTCCTTCTTATTTGTCAACGCCGGCCTCTCAGTTAGCGGTGCTGGCCTATCATTAATCAGATCAATAGCTGGTTTAGGAATAGATAAAGCCTCCTGCTACAAGGATGTAGCAACCACTGGTTGCGCAATAGTCTTAATTTTGGTCCTCATGCCGCTCCATACATGCCTGGCAGAGTTACTGTAGCGTTTTCAGTCATTTTAGCTGTTTCCATGAGAATAAATATATGTAAAAAAAAATAATAGAAAACTGTCATCTTTCTTAGGGTAGTTTTGAAATAACAAATAAATTCTTTTTTTTATGTGTTTTTACACTAGCAAGGCCTTTTAGTTGATCATTTTAACAACAGGCAATGTGTTTAACCGTTCAGGTTAGCTAATAAAGCTCCTCGCAGTGAGACGTGTCTTCAAGTTAAACATCCTGTAATTGCTTGTATTTGATATTCATGTCTCTGCTCTAAATTCCCATTCTCTCCACAAACAGTCCCAAATATCATGTCACCCCCACCCACCCCCTCCAGCCCCGGGACACGTGCTGACGATGAGCTGGAGAACACAGTGTGTTGTTAAGCTACCAGCTAATCAGTATTAGCTGGTAATCCTCCCCCTTCTCCTCTTCCAGCAGCCTGTGCCGCTCCGCTGCTGAATTCTGCCTGAGAGATGGATGGCTCGGCCCTAATCACCCCGCGCAGAGAACTGTCAGAGTGGCTGCAGGCTGCTCTTAACATTTACACCACAGCATAACGCACACACAATAAACACGAGCCAATGAGGAAGGAAATCTGCTCCTGCCTCCCCACTGCCTGCGCCCGAGGCCTGCCGCACTCCAGCACTCCTCTCCCTGTCACCTTGGATGGATTCAGTGAGATGCAGCTTCATCCTGAGGTCCTCCTCCTCCTCACACAGCTCCTGTTTTATTGTTGTTATCTCTGAGCTGAGGGAGCGATGGCCTGAACCACAGCCCTGACTTCCAGGGACTGCCTGCTGCCAGAGGAGCCCAGGGGCTGAAGCTGCTCCCGTATCGGCATCGCCTCATGTGGGTCACTTCAGCTTCCAGTCAAACACACACACAGTTTGATTTCATAAAACAAATCGGTTCAGTTCATCCCACACTGACTGTTTTACACAGAAACCTCTCATGACATGTGATGGCAGCCGTCTTGAATCATAATGACTCCACCCACTGATTACTTTCTGAGAGTTTTATTCAAATCCGTTGAAGGTTTTTGAGACATTTAGCTGCTGACGGACAAACACAAAGAGCACTGGACCTAATCTGTAACATGCACAGTCCCAGATTATTCCTGTCTCTCAGTTGGGAGGGATTTGGTCACCCTGTTTGTGATCTGTTGACCCGACCATCAGATGAGACCACGTGTCAGACTCTCAGCAGCCATCTCTGCTCCAGCATCCCCGCCAACAGCACATGTCGACTGCGTCAGTCCACAGCCAGATCCATAATTACGCTGCTTTTCACCAGCATCTCTGACGTCAGAGGAGCAGCAGACAAAAGAACCGGGAGCTGACGTCCCTCTGAACAGGACTACATCACTGGGTCGTAAAGAAAGAGAGCACTTCAAGCTGTTTGAGACTTTTTTTTAATAATAATAATAATAATGCATTATATTTATATAGCGTTTTAATCTGATTTGCTGCTCCAGAGGCAGAATAAACTGGAACAGACTGAAGTGAATATTCAGATTCTCCTGCACTGCTGGCTGTCGGGGTGGGAGAGGCTGCAGACGACCTGATCCAACTGGAAAATGTAGTGTTTGTAAATGTGTGGTTTGAGGGAGGCTCAGCCTGCGTCAGTATCAGCACAAACCTGGTAACGTGGATTTAAAGCTGTGAGTCACTCAGCTGAGGGGTCACTCCTCACCGCTGCTACCTGTTTGACACACACACACACACACACACACACACACATGCATCTTCATCACTTACATGTCTGAGAGTGACTCACTGTGACGTGGGGTCACAGCTTCCCTCTAACCCTCTGGAGACACAAACAGCCTGGATGATGATGATGAGGAGGAGGAGGAGGGGGAGGAGGAAGGGGGGGTGCACAGCTGACGTCAGCAGAAGGTTTCTCAGAACACATGAGTCATGCACACCTATTCACCTCCACGTCGTTAACGGCCTGATTAAAAATAACATCAGCACCGAGTGCAGCTCTAATTGTGTGCAGGAGATTTATGTGCAGCTCTGAGTCCGTGGTGCTCTCAAACAGGGAGATAATAAGTGTGACCTCATGAATCTGGAGAATTAACTCTGTCACCTCGCCAGCTTAAATACATTTGTTACATGCTGAAGGAAACCCAAATCAAATCAAATCTTCAAAGATTAAATTTGGCTTTAATAACTTCTACGAAGACAAATCTGTGACAATGTGAGTTCATCACATCAACACTGCTCCTTCAGCTTCAGAGAAAAGTTTGGATCCTTTTTTATTTTGTCTGTTTTTTAGCCTCTTTTTGTGCACAAAAAGTGCACAAAATAAAACAAAAACTGAAGAAAATGTGTGAATGACTTGTTAAAGATAAAACAAGCTGAACAGAAGCTAAAATCAGGCTAAACACAAGCAGAAAATAAGAGTATGAGCTAGAAGCTAAATCAATAAAAAAAAACATCAATAGCTAAAAATATTAATTGTTTAGTATTTAAATTAACCCCTAAAATTAGCTAAATAGAACTAGAATAACAAAAAAGATGTTGATGTTAGGTAAACACATGCTTTAGCCAGAATTAGCCAAACAAATGCTATTTCTAACAAAACAGTTGCTGAAATTAGCTAAATTAAAACAACCACAATTATAGCTAAAGTGCACTACAGATGCCAACATGCGGTGAATTAGCTAACGCTAAAGATAAAAGTAAAAAATAGTGGCTAAAATAAGCAAAACAGAAGCTGTAGAAAAAATTAGCAAAACAATTCTTTACTATATCAAAACCGTGCTGGAATAACAGAACAGATGCTAACATTTGTAACTTGCTAAACGGATGCTGCAGCTAAAATTAGCAAAACAAATGCAAAGCTTTAAACATGCTGAAATTAACTAAGAGTAGCTAAAACCTTCATACCATTAGCTAAAGCTAAAAGAAGCAAAACTATAGAATTATCACAACTATAAGACAATAAATGCATTTTTCATTTTCATTTTTTGTTTCAGCTGTTGTTATATTAAAGAACACAATGATGCCTCTCAGGTTTATCTTTGAGGAGATGCAGTCTTTAAAATAAAATCTGTTCAGTCATTCTTTACCTCATCAGGTAGGATGAGTCAAACAGGAAACTGAAAAATAAATGAATAAAAATTGAAAGAATTACCAGGAGACAGTCAAAAGCTTTGCTGAGATGAGTCACAAGAGGAAAAACAAAATCAACCGAATAACCTCTGAGAAAAAAGCTGATCCAGAAGTTTGTTTGTTTGTTTGTTTGTGTTGGCTAGATCTCTAATGTTCCCTTAGGCTTTAATGAATTGTCTGAAATGTCATGTAATGTAATTGCCTGCATGTGTTCATTTGTTTGTTTGTTAGCAAAATATCTCAAATATCAGTGGTCAGGTTTTATTGAAACATTAAGAAATGAAGTTTACAGCTCAGATTAAAGCTTCAATTCAGTCTGATCAGCTCATCATATTACTGTAGTATTAATATTTACTGTGGAATGGAAAGTCAATTGTTTTTGCTGTTATTTTTAACAATAAACTGTTTACAGAAAAGAACTTTGCAGCACAAAAACAAATCTACCTGCTTTCATTAAGAATAACAGAGCAGGTCATTTTGCACGCTCCTGCTTTGCATCTGATGGTTTTACGCTGTGCTGCACTTTTACACTAACTTTATTCTCTTTATTTCATTTGAACAGCAGACATGCAAAAACCTTTGAAAGTCATGCAAAATGGAGGAGCAACACAAACATGTTTCAAAAACAATTAAAAAAAACTGTCTTTACAATGAGAGTTCAGCAGGAATATTTTTAATTTAAGTTCATAAACATTAGTTTAATTTTGTTTTCTAGAGTTTCGTTTAAAGTTAAATGCCTAATGGGTGAAATTATTTTGGCAATTTATTCGACTCTCAACTAAATGTTGATCGGTTTGGAGTACATAGTTCTGAAATGTTCCTTCTAGCACAGTTTAAAGTTTCCATATTTGTTTGACCTTTGACCTTTCACAAAAACAACCATCAGATCTGATTTAGTTCTGACAAAATGTTAGATTTCTTCTGATATTTTAGTTTTTTTTTATGAAATTAGAAGTAAAGCAGCTGAGTCTGCCTTTTTATCATAAGAACAGCTGTTTCAACACATAACAAAATATAGATTAAAGCTTGCATAACAGCTTGAACGACACGTGTTGTTTTTATGTTGTGTGTTTCAGTGACAGTTTGTTTACAGATGACGTATTTCCTCCCCCTCTTTAACAGCACAGTGTTTGTTGACTTTACGGCTCTCTAAATGCTGCTCCTTTTGTCTGCCGCTCCATCTCTGCTTCCACAGACATCATAAAGACGTCAGAGGCTGAGCTGAGCTGCAGTTGAAAGCTGCAGCGGTGACTCACTTCATCCCCGTGAAACAAAAAGGAGAAGCTCTGTGTCCCGGCAGGAGCAGAGGAACGACTGAACCTCACCTGTTCCTGCTTTTAATGGCAGAAAAACACCAAATTATAGAAGCAAACTGAGCTGCAGGAGAGTTTGAGTTCAGGGCATCATCTCCTTTCCTCCTCCAGGGCTCGAACCTGCAGCTGCAGGGATCATGAGACCTCAGCACCGACCGCTGATCCACTAAGCAGACTTTAGCTTTAACAAATAAATAAGCATTTTGATAAAGGTTCTCAGGGAGCATTTCGTTTATGTTTTTTGTTTTTCTTTGCAGTAAAAGATTTAAAACAATTTATCTTTTTTTCTGCTTCTGTCAGTCAAACATTTCACCTGAACTCTCAGGAGCATCATCAGCTGCTGCTCCGAACTCTTTTCAAGAAATTATTCCAAGAATTAGAAATTAATTCTCATTCCAGCACCAGGTTTGGGAGTTTTTGAGGGATTGTTTTCTTGTGATTTCCACTCACCTCTTAATTAAACACTGAGTTTTAAAGATGAGCTCGTGCAGGTGCAAACTGAGGTGGAGAAATGATTATTTTATTAATTTAAAAGAACAGAGGGCAGACAATTTCCGTTTTAAATTAAAATATTTATTTTATGAGCAGCTCGTGATTTAAAAAAACCTGAGAATAAAAGAAAATGTTTCATATTTGTGGATAATTTGGATTATTTATTTTATTCGTCCTGTTTTATAATTTCAGTTTATTTAATCTGATAAAATAGAAAAGTTTGGAGCATGCTTTTCCTCCGCAGAACTGGTTTGAGATGTTTTTTGAGGAGCGCAGCTCAGGTGAAGTCTCCACGAGACACACGCACGTGCGCCGTCACATTCCATGCGTTCTCGGCGCACGTGCCGCGCAATAAAACTGTCGCGTGAGCGGCTTTGTGCCAAAAGGAACCGCGTCATCAGCAGCAGCCGCGCGGGTGAACGGAACCAAACGGAACCGAGTTTTATGAGGAGGGGGATAAATGACACTTCCGGTTGTTTTTATTGATCATATTTCCTCTCATCACTAATGTCACAATGATGCAGCTAAATGATGACGCAGCTGAATAAGCAGATGTGCCCCCCTTCCCCTGACACGCGCGTACACGTCTCTCGCGTGAATGAACAGGTGAAGAAGTGACAGGGGCTTAGGGGGTCCTGACAGTCCAATGAGGTCCCGGTGTCATAAGGCGCGCGGTTGTGCAGTTTCGCGGGAGATTTCCCCGCTGATTTGCGCTCCTTGCCTTATAAGGAAAGTGAGTCGTGCCTGACTGTGATAGGCCGAGCGCTGCAACCTCAGATTAACCCCCTGACTGCTGTATTTTATTTAATCTGCAACAATGTGAGCCCGCTGTGCGCACGGGATTATATTCAAGGTCAAATTCAAGGTTTGGAAAACAACAATTTAACACAGTCTTGGCGGGAAAGTGAAGAAATTAGTGTCCCTCCTTGTTTTCAGAAGCTTTTATGTGGTTTTCCAGAAATGCGCGCTGCTGTTTCCAGCCTTAATTGTCGGTTCTGTTGCCTGGACTGGAGCAGATCTGTGCCGGCTCAGACCGGACCCGGCTGCTGTCTGTCCTGACTGAGGAAGATGATGATGAACTCAGAAGTAAACCCGAGAAAATCCACCAGAGAATCCTCCACTCCGCGCCCCGCTTTGTGTGACTTTGACTCTGAGGTTCTGGGTCTGTGTGGGGTATCAATTGGACCTTTTCTATCATCATCATCATAGGATTAAATCTGCAGCTTCTGAAAACAGAAGTGGTGATCAATCAACATCAAACCCACCGTGGCCTTGACACGTGTGGGGCCTGAGGGGAACGGATCTGATACCAGAATATTTAAAAAAAAAAAAAAAAAAAAAAAAAAACACTTCACAGATGATTCTAGGTTCTCAGGTTAAAAGAATCGTGTGTGTGGATGTGAGGTAACTCTATCCAAGGCCCTGTCAAGCTGCTAAATACAGGTTGTGAGCAGCACATTCAGGCCAGCACGGTTTAAGAATAAAACACGCAGAGATCCAGCTCTGCATCCAGCCAGGAGCACATGGTGCGTTCAGGGTCTCCGACCAGCTCGGATTTACCAAAACCTCCACACAGTTCGTGTTGGGCTCAGAAGAGCAGTGGTGGGCAGCACTAATCTAAAAAAATGAGTTCCACTAGCCCAAAAGCACTAACTAAAATACTTAGGTCCCCTAATTCTAAAGCACTAACCCACTGAAAAGTTGAGCAAACTCTATTTCTAAAGCACTAAAATAACCCAGTCAACATTCTTCAACAGACAACATGAGTCACATGTTGCTCTCTTAAAACTTACATTGACATTCCACATCTGGATTTAGGTTCTTGTTACATAAGTGACACACATATAAACAAAATGTGTGACACCGTCAGCTGTTAACATTGATCAATAACATATAAAGACCTGAGTTAGTGCTTCTAAATTTAGTCTATAAATTTAGCAAGTGCTAATCCACTAATAAATTTTAAAATTGGCAAAGCACTAATCAAGAAATTAGTTCCCCTATTAGGGGAACTGCTCAGAGGTTCTTAGTTTGACAGTCTTTTGAAAGTCTGTGAAACGTTCTCTGTGCAACAACAGGGGGGCAATAAAGGTTACATATTTGCTTGTTTTTGTTTTTAGGGGGTGGGGGGCTTTTACATATTATTTGATTTTGACTTACAGTCAAATTTATTGTAATTTTCATGACATCCGACAAAATCACAGACTGACTGTAGCAAGAAAAAGTAAATTTGCTACCAATGATAAATATTAATAATTATTAGCAATTTCAAATAAAACAATCATAAAACTAATCAATCAATCACCTTTATTTGACCAGATGGAGCCCATTGAGATCAAGATCTCTTTTCCAAGGGTGATCTGGTCAAGAGGTCAGCAGCACACGTCACAGCTTGACACAAAAGTTACATTGTAGAAAATAAAATGAAATACAGTAGCATTAAACAGATTTAGTAATGCGGGATTATTCTAAACATACAGTTGAATAAATCAGTTGAATGGAGCACAACAAAAACAATCAGAAAACTCCTGAGAGTTTATTTTCCAAAGCCACCAGCTGTTTCCAGCCTCATCTTTTGTTTTCACAGACTGCCCCTGAATGCAGCACGACGGACATTCCCGCCCCCGTCACCTCCCCCCACCCTGACGTCACACTCACGGCTATTTGCGTGAAGTGTTTTCTGGCTGCAGGGAGAGAGAGGAGAGAGGATCTCCGAGGAGGACAGAGAGGAGCAGAGAAAAAGCTGAAGAGGAGGAGGAGGAGGAGCGGGGGTCTCTAATATCAGGGGAAGGAGCGGGAGGTCTGAAGGAACGGATCAGGTGGATTACTCCTCTCAGGCGGTGGAAAATGGAGCTCCCCGCCGCCGGAGAGCACGTCTTTGCGGTGGAGAGCATCGAGAAGAAGCGCAGCAGAAAGGTTGGTCTCCGGAGCGCTGGAGGACGTTTCTGCACGCGTGCGTGAGGAGGAGAGGCTGATTTCTCATTGGCTTCCCTTCTCACACAACGGATCACGTGTTTATTTAATTTTATTTAAATGTCTTGTTGTTGTTGTTGTTTTTCCTGATCCCGTTTGCTCTCCTCCGCAGGGGCGGGTCGAGTATCTGGTCAAGTGGAGAGGATGGTCCCCGAGGTGAGGAGCGCGACAGCCAGGCACAAACATGAGGAGAGCGAGGGCGCGCGAGCGCACGGGCGGCCGCGCGGCGCGCGCTCCGGTCGCAGATAATGGATGTAGTTTTATGATGTTTGCACAGAAAGGATAACACGGGTACTTTAAGGAACGAGTGAATCCTCCTCCTACTGCAGCGCGTAAAGCGTTGCACGAGGCGCGGGGAGAAGTGTCCCCGCGTGCTTCCACACAGGAGGAGGAGGGCTCACCGTGGAAACTCTGTCTCTAACTGTTTGCTGTCTGCTCTGTGGACAGGTACAACACGTGGGAACCAGAGGAGAACATTCTGGACCCGAGGCTCCTCGATGCTTTCCAGGACCGGTAGGTTCAAAGCTGCAGAACCAGTTTCAGTCAGAGTTACATAACAGGACAGGTTTCAGTTTCCAGTTGTCCTCACAGCATCAGAACTGTCACTCAGGATTCCTGGATGATCCTTTGTTGTGTTTTTCTGCACAAACATCAGTCAGAGGTGCTGACAATGCGTTTATTTTCGGATCAAAGCTGGCAAACAGTTCCTCTGCTGCAGCCAGGGTTTATTTAAGAGTCAGCATCAGGTTCTGAACAGAGTCCAGCTGCAGGATGGACTTCAACTTAATTTGATTCAAGAATAATTATTTTAAATAGCATAAATTATTATTTTATTCCTAAAAAAGTTAAGCAGTAGCTTCTTGTTGTTAGTTCATGCTCTATGATAATTTAACTCTTAATAACAACCCAAAACCTTCAACAAGTCAAATATTACATTTTATGTTTATTAAAGTTTTCTTTTCAGTGATATTAATGTACTTAATAGGGGGGCAGCATCTGAGGTTGTTTCCCCCCCAAAGGATGCAGGATTGGTGCACAGAGGCTGAAAAACCAGAACTTTTCTGTTAAACAGCAACGTCTTGTTTGGCCAAGTCCCAGATTTCCTGTTTCCTCTCCGTTCTCAGACTAGATCCAACAGTCCTCAGTACCACGGATCAGACTCTCAGCACTCGCCGTGTCTTTGAAACCATGCAGGCCTTGTTTCTCATGAGTCACGGGTCGTATGTGTGGTCAGATTGCTGAAAGCACCTACAGACACATTTCTATCAGGCGGAGAAGAGGGGAACTTCCTGAAGATCGAATGACACCAGTGTTGAGTTAAATTCAGCTCATTACATCATCCTGACGCACAAACTCAGGTTATGATGTAACAGCGATGCAAGAGGATAGCTAGACTTAACAAAACAATCCACGCATGACTGAATATTAATCAGGAAGTTTCAGTATCACAGAAAGAATTAAAGGTTGAAGCTGAGGCACCAGCATCACTCTGTGCCTGTTTTTACAGTTTTTTCCCATCTCTTGCAAGGGAGGCGTTTTATAGAAACTAATTGCTCGTCTCTCCGGGGAGTCCAAAAAAGGTCTGAATGCCAGGCAGTGAAAATCCAGCGAGCTATCGTGGTAATTAGATGTGAGGGGAGGAATCTGACATCACTGCTGGCGGTGTAAAGAGGAAAAGCTTCAGGAGATCAATCTGCAGCTAGAATTTCAATTTGAGGGGAGATGGAGGTGTTGGTGGGAGGAAGAGGAGGTCCAACTTAAAACACGGGCCTTTCCTCGGCGAGCCCGAGGAGGACACCCGTGACGTTGTGTTGCTATGCAACGGTGACTTGTCTCCCGCTCGGCTGATTGTCTGCTGCTTTCTCCTGCAGGGAACGTCAGGAGCAGCTGATGGGATACCGCAAGAGAGGCCCCAAACCGAAACACCTGCTTGTTCAGGTAGGAAAACTACCATTTTATTTTGTTCTTGAACATCAGAACAAATCGAATCCTGAAGTCAAATCGGTTCATTTAAGAAGCTGCAGATGCTCCAGCTCACATCTCCATCTGTACGCTTGACAATCAATCATTTGGTGCATCAATTGGGAAGCTAAAAAAAGGCCAGAGGAGCGGTTTTGTTCCTCTCAGGAGGGTGGTTTGGATAGCACATGGGACGTTGTCAGTGAGCGGCGAGTGACATTCCTCTGAGCTGAGGTCAGAGCCACAGGAGACACTTTGAAATGTCGCTCTGATCGCTGCCCCAGGAGCTGCAGGAGGCCCCTGTGAACACCCTCCCTGAAATAAACTGTGGGCTCGTTTTGGGGCCTCACAGTCTCACATTCCAACGGGCCCCCTGACTCACACATGTATGGATACTGTAAGAAGATGATCTTTATTCAGAATCACATCCAGTTTGTAAAAAATGGAGCTTGCACAGTTAAAATTTCAGTGTTGTACTTTTGGGTGTTGATTTAACACCCCCTATTGTTATTTTAACACTTTGTGAGTAAACTGACACCCAGTGTTGGTGTTAATTCACAGTGTTGATTTCCTCAGTGTTGTCTAAACACTGGACAGTGTTAAATAAGCTCCGCCCACTGTTAAGTCTTATATAACACTTAACAGTGTTGTTATATAACACCATTAAAAGAAGTATTGTGAAAAGCCCCGTGGGTGTTGAAATTAACACTGCGAGTGTTAAATGAACACTGGCATTTTTGCTGATGAAGACTAAATCTCTTCTTCTTTCACAGGTGCCTTCTTTTGCCAGGAGGTCCAGCATTCTGGCTGACTTTCAGGAGTCGTCCGTGGAAGACGACGCCTGTCAGAAGTCCGGCCCCGTCCAGCCGCTTCGTCCCCAGGCCCAGCAGTACCAGCTGAACAGCAAGAAGCACCACCAGTACCAGCCGATGTGCCGGGAGCGCGAGGCCGAGCAGCAGGCCAACGGCAAGAAGCTGTACTATCAGCTGAACAGTAAGAAGCATCACCACTACCAGCCGGACCTGAAGGGCCACGAGCCCGTGTTCGCTAAACCCCGAGAGCTCAAGGCTCCAGAGCTGGCTAACAAAGGATACAACCTGCCCCCCGTCCTGCAGCAAAAGTGGGTCCGGGACAAAGACTCAGGCTGTCTGACAAAAGTGAAGGACATCACCATGGAGCTGAAGAAGCTTCCCGGTAATCTTAACGGCCACAAAGAGCCGGAGAAGAAAACGAAAGAGGACGCTTCGGCTCAGGCCAACGTCGTCAGCGGCGGCAAACTGAAGATCGTGAAGAACAAAAACAAGAATGGGCGGATCGTCATCGTCATGAGCAAATACATGGAGAGCAGCATGCAGGCGTCGAAAAGCAAAAACGGTGACCCCGAGACCGCCGAGAGGTCAGGCAGCAGCGTGGAGAAGCACCTCACAAAGATGAAGCTCGTCAAAAAGCTCAACCTGGTCAACAGGTTCGCCAAACTCCCTGCCGACAAAGCTGCTCTTCTGAGCTCTGGATTAAACGGAGATTCAACCAAAACAAAGGAGCAGACCCTCCGAACAGAGCGGACTGTGGTGGAACAAGATAAGCGTGATGAGGTCAGGGCTGGGGAGCAACCTCCAGAGGATCAGCCGGTGCCGCCAACGAGCAAACCTAATCTGCCATCGTCCAACAAAAGAGACAATCAGGCTGGATGTCAGGCTGGATGTCAGGCTGGATGTCAGGCTGGATGTCAGGCTGGATGTCAGGCTGGATGTCAGGGACTGAAGCGACCGTCCTGTGATGCTGGCGGTGAGGAGCCCGCTGGTAAAAAGAGGTTTCTGAACAGCACCGGCTCCGACGCGGTTCCCTCGCTCTCTCAAAGCATCGACCAAAACGGACTCCCGGGTCGGGCGGAGCTGCAGGACTGCTGCGGCTACGTGGAGCAGGAGGAACCCATCGACCTGAGCGTCGTCAAGTCCCGGCCTTCGGTTTGCTCTGCCACACAAGCAGAGGTGCTGACGCTACCACAGGACGAGACGCAAACACAGACGCAAACACAAACACAAACACAAACAAAGGCAGAAACACAAACACAGACACAAACACAGGCAGAAACTCAGACTGAAACACACAACCCTTCACAGGACAGCTCTGAGCTCGTCTCAAACCACAAAACAAAAAAAGACGAGGTTTTTCCTTCGCCTTTCCTGGGGAACATCGTCATCACGGACATCACTACAAACTGCCTCACCGTTACCTTTAAGGAGTACGTCGCAGCGTAACACCTGGATAACACCTGGGAACTGATCAATCTTTGTATTTTTTAAGCTTGAATGTACAACTGAAACTTGGTGTTTTCATTTTGTAAAAGATTCTTTTGTAAAAAAAAAAAAAAAAGGACTTCTTTATAACAATATTTGCATATTTCTACATTATAAACCCAACGTGTTTAATTATTTGTGAAGATTCTGTATGTAATTTAACTATTTCATACTTAGTTCAAACATCAGATTTGGATTAAATACAATCCCAGATTACAGAATGTGGGGATGTTTTGGCAAATGTCAATAAAAACTGACAGCAATGTTTTGTACATCTCATAAACTCATATTTTTTTTCACAATGGAAACATTTTAAATGTTTAAAATGATGAGATTTGCCAATCATTGCATCTGTTTTTATTACAAAACATCCAAACGTTTCAGAGCTGGGGTTGTCTTTATAGGAACTCTAAAAGGAGATGCACTTACTTTTGTAGATAAATTCACTTTTCTATGAATGAAAACTGATTTATACTCAGCAGAAAATATCAGACTGTAAGGAAGAAAGTTGTGTTGAGCTGTGGTAACTTACACTGTGTCAGAATATGTGTGTGTGTGTGTGTGTGTTTTAACAGAACACGTGCTGCCTGCAGTGGCGATGGGCACGCTCAGACAGGCAGATTAAAAAACGAAGCACCTTTCCTGTTGATAATTTGTGTTTTGGAAACAGATGAGCAGAGAAATGGAAGAATGTGTCTGCTCCTGTCGCCCGCCTTCACAAACATCTCGTTTAATCCGTTAAACAGCCTGATTTCAGCTCCAAATCAACACGTTTTTCTGAACTCAGCAGGGTTTTTTAAGTGTTAAAAGCACATTTCATGAGCAACGTTTTGGCCCCTGTTGGATCCCAGGAAACAGATCAAAAACTGAAGGCTTTTGCAATAATAAAACTGTTGGCAGGAGAACCTGTTTGTTGTGTTTCCTTTTCTGATTTAAATTTTAAAAAAGGTGACCGGTGATGATCTGAGCACTCAGGTGTGGCAGAAAGTCTTTGCTTTAATTTCACACAAATAAACAGAAACATGTAGAACTTTAGCCTGAAATCACACATTAGTGCAAATCAATTTATTTCTGCAACTCTGAGATGTCTCCACCTCTCCTCGGGTGTCCTGGTCCTCATGATCAATCTGCTCCAGCTGTCTGGGCTGAAGTTGTTTTCAGTCATTATTCTACCTGTAACTGAGACCAAGCTTTCTGACACCAGGTGGCTTATTTTGCTCCTGAATGCCTTGATAGTCTTGAGATTTGAGCACAGATTTAGGAAACCTTGTGTCAGATATACAGAACAGAACCGATGGGACTTCCAGATGCCTAATATGCATATTGACTAATTCCTCCTGGTTGTTTAGTAAGTCCACTTTGTCTCAGACGGACTAATGGAACGATCTGACACTGATGACCCTTGACCTTTAGTCGCTTATTAAAGTTTGAGGTGTGGAGGGGTACAGATTTGAACTGGTTGTTGGCCTGATAGTGGACCAGTGGGGTCCGATCCATGGTCCTCGAGGACCACCGTCCTGCATGTCTGACAGGTTCATCTGCTTTGCTTCACCTGATATGACAGAGTGACTATTGCAGAGCTTAAAGACAGAAAACATAAAACATGCAGCAGCGGTCCTCTTGGGTTAATTATTTTTACATTTAAGATAAGATAAGATAAGATCTTTATTGTCATCATACAGAGCACAATGAAATAACATTTCAGAATGCAGTTTATTTAATAAACTCACTGTTTGTTTCTCCTCAAACATTTGTATGGACACAATTAAACACACAATTTTTCTGTTTATGTTAAACCAACTGTTTTTACTGCCAGCTTCACTAAAAGTCAACAGAACCCTCCTTGTGCCAAAATCAAAACCAGCAAACCTGCATTCCATCCCTCTACCTGTCCTCCAGGTGAGTCACATCAGCACCACATGCAGCCCTCCTTCCCTCCCTACTTTCTCATCATAATAATGACTATACAGACCAGGAATTTCTTTTCATTGCAGCGTTCCCAGAATTAATAAATCAAATGAAAGGTAAATTCTGAATTTGTGCATCCTGCCTGATGACCATTATTATTATTATTCATGCCTTCATTACTACACGCTTTGATTATTGTAACTCATTATACAAAAATATGGACCAATCTTCTTTGCAACGTCTCCAAATGATTTAGAATGGTGCAGCTCGACTCCTAACTTGAACCAAAAAACAGGATAACTCCAGTATTGGCTTCTCCACATTGGCTGCCAGTTTTCTACATTGAATTAAGAATTCTTTTATTGGTTTTTAAAGCTGTAAATGGCTTGGCCCCAGCTTATCTTCAGGAGCTTCTGCATATTCCTCTTCTAGAACACTTTGGTCAAACTGTCCCAGAACCAGACTGAAAAGCAGAGGAGACCGGGCGTTTGCTGCCACTGCTTTTACAATTTGTGGAACTTACTATATTAGATCTGCCTATGAACACTTCAAATCACTTCTGAAAACTCATTTTTATTAAGGTTTACATTGTAATCTATATGTCTTGTCTGTTAAATTATTTTACTTCAATCTGTTTTTATCAGTTGTTTTATGAATGCTGTATAGCACTTTGGTGGAGTTGATGGTGTTTTTTTAAGTGCTTTATGAATGAAGTTGACATTGATGACCAGAATATTCTGAATCTTTGTGAAATTTCCAGAGAGGACAGCAGAGCTGAGTTTGATCCTGTAAAAGATGGTTCTTATTTCTAGAATGAGACCTGCTGCAGCTCGGGGTTTCCTCCCATGTGTGTGTGTGTGTGGGTGTGTGTGGGTGTGTGTGTGTGTGTGAGTTTGTGAGTGAGTGT
>JARVGW010000221.1:3007376-3018911 GCA_031762495.1 Anablepsoides rubrolineatus
CAACAAAGGGCTAAGTTATCTGAGAAAGGTGATATAATAGTTTTTTTGCATGTGGTTTTTTAGCTTTGTCCAAGGAACGTTTTAGGAGCTGGATTTCTTGTAAAAAGAAGTGCGTGTGAACTATCTTGGTTTGTAAACACTCTCTGCAAAGGCCATAATACCGCGATAGCTTCCGGTTTAAACGTGACGTCGTTGTATTTTGTATTTTGACATTTCTACGTCTCCCTTTTACCCACGGCACGGTCTTGTCGGTGTCTCTAAACATGTGTTTTGCAGGGGAAAGCGCCGAGCGTCTTGTTCTGTCTGGTTCTTTCACGCTTGGCCTCGCTTTTGTCGTTTCTGGTTCGTAAGAACCACCGCTCCGCTAACCGCGATGTGCAAGCAGGGGGCCGAGGCGGCGGCGCGGGAGGAGGACTGCGGCTCCCGGGAGGAGTGGACCCTGCTGTTCTGGACCTCTCTGGCCGTCATCGTACCGGTCATCCTCACGCTGTGGTGCAGCGCGCAGCGCCACAAGCGGAAGACCCACATGAGGGAGTTCTTTCGGAAGAGCAAACACGGCTGGCATTACACGGACCTGTTCAACAAGCCCACCTACTGCTGCGTCTGCTCGCAGCACATCCTGCACGGAGCTTTCTGCGACTGCTGCGGCGTCTGCGCCGACGAGCAGTGCCTGAGGAGGGCCGACCGGAGCCTGCCCTGCAAGGAGATCATGGCCCCGGCACGGGCCGAGGATGGAGCCGCGGAGCACCGCTGGGTCCGTGGGAACGTCCCGCTGGCCAGTTACTGTGCCGTGTGCAAACAGCAGTGTGGAAGCCAGCCCAAACTGTGCGACTACAGGTACAGATCTGGTCCTGGTCCTGGTCCTGGTCCTGGTTGTTGCTCCTGGATCTAAACAGAGACAGGTTTATCTGGTCCTGACTGTCTTCTTGTTCAATTCAATTCAAAAAAATATTCATTTCATTATAAACAAAATAACAATAGAAACAAGACAATACACAAATCAAAAATAAAATGAAAGGTAGCAGGAGAAGAAGAATAAATCTTATAATGTCTGCCCCTTTTATCCCCAGAATATATTCAAATAAAACATAATTTAGAAAACAAAACTAAATAAAACCATCAACTTAAACAACAATTCATATAGTTTCACATTTTGCCTTTTCATATACCTTCAAAAAACTAGCTTTTATCTGTATATATACATAGATCTGACATTTTTAAGATCATCCTTCAGACCATTCCTCAATCCTATACCCTGGATTAGACTATACCCTGGATTAAAATATACCCTGGATTAAAATATACCCTGGATTAAACTATACCCTGGATTAAACTATATATACCCTGGATTAAACTATACCCTGGATTAAAGTACATCTTTCTCTCAAGCAAGTATGAAAATCTGGCTTCACAAACATTTCCATCCCTTTAAAATCATAACAAGTGTTTCTCTTAACAAAGTTTGCCTGAATGTTAGAAGGTAATATGTTTCTGTGAGCTTGGTACATAAACAGTAAAATATTATAATTAACCAAATCATAGAATTTCAAAGTTTTCACTTTACATAATAATGGATGGTTGTAATCGTTTTAGTGAGAATTCTTACAGCTCTTTTCTGTTAAACAAAAAATGGATTTGTAATTATTTTACAAGCTTTACTCCAGACTTCAATACAGTAAATTAAATGTGGAACAATTATTGAATTGTACAACACAAGCAGAGACTTGTTATTAAATAACTCCCTGACTTTAGTAACTCCAATAGATTTAGATATTTTTGTTCTTAAATAAAGTGAGGTCTTAATGTCAGCTTGTCATCAATGATGACACCCAGAACTTTCACCTCACTGACTTTACAGATGTTAATACCATCTACTTTAAATGAGAAATCAACACTTCTCTTCCTATTACTAAATACAGTTGATCTAAACAGAGACAGGTTTTATCTGTCAGGTGCGTTAACACAAAGACATCAGCAATGACCTTAGAGAAATGGGAAAAGGTTAAAGGTCATTTCCAAAATATTAAAGTTCTCTAACATAGCAGAAAAATTCAGGTTTGCAACTTTCATATGAAGGAACTAAGGGTGCAACAATACATGAACCATTCACACTATGTATGGAACAATACAGATTTTTAAATTTTTATTTTATCAGCTTGTCTTCTGAAGATGATCTGTGATGAAGGATCAGTTGATCTGTGTTCGACTACTCCACCTAGGCTGCATTGTCGAGCACAGATCCACTGAGAAACTTTTTAATTTAATTTAAAAGCTGGACTTTTGAGGTTAAACAAATGTTCAGTATCAATTTCAATTAATTACAAGTTAAAAAGGGCATGGACATTTCTCTTATTTTGTATTGAAAAAATATTGAACCGTGACACTAAAGTATCGAACCGAACAGTGAATTTTCTGTATCGCTGCAGCCCTAGAAGGAACCACAGATGTTTACCCAGAATGCACAGCAACTTATAAGGAGAAAACTGAAATGGACATGTTGGCACAGTGGTGGAGGGTTGATGATCTGGGTTTGCATTTAGCTCCTTTTTAGCTTTTTATCATATAAAAATGATTAAAGATATAATGTTCTGCTTCTTTAGCCTCAACAACACATGCTGCGTTCCATTTGCATCGTTTTTCCAGAACTGGTGGTAGTTAGGTTATTTATTAGGACAGTGCACATTAATCAACATTACCACAATACATGGCAGTGTATGCAAGAGTTAGCACAGTAGCTAAATTTCATCTCTTGTCCTCTGACGTCATTTCCCAACAAACCACATGAAACTGCATTTCACTGCTACAATATAAACAATGACAAAAAGAGAGCTCTACTACATACGTCATGCAAATAAACATGAATTTTAATACGTACAGTATGCACTTGTGTGAGTGATTAAACATGCACAAAAAATTAAGAATGATAATTAACAGTAAAGGTTATGGAGTTCACTTTCTAAAGCTGTGAGTAGCCACCATCTTGAAATGGAAACTGGAGGCAGTTTCATTTCTTCCACTATACGAGTGGAATATTCCCACTGGTTCCAGTTTAAATCTACCAGTGGGAACAGGGAAATTCCCACTTCCCAGGACTACTGGATCAGTTTCAGCTTCATCTTTGTTTGTGTTTGTCGCTCAGGTGCGTGTGGTGTCAGACCACAGTGCACGACGACTGCATGGACAGCCTGGCAGATGCAGAAGTGTGCGATCTGGGCGAGTTCCACAGCCTCATCATCCCGCCTCACTACCTGCACCGTGTGAACAAGCTGCGCCGCCGGCATCCAGACGAGTTCGCCAAGGTGACGAGACTTTCCCGAGCCGGCCTCCGCGGGCAGTGAGGAGAAAATGTTGAGAATGTTCTTGTCGCCCCTGCAGTTGGGGGCGTCCTGCGGCGGCGGCGGTGGCTGGACTCCGGTGCTGGTGCTGGCTAACACGCGCAGCGGGAACAACATGGGCGAGGCTCTGCTGGGGGAGTTCCGTACCCTCCTCAACCCGGTGCAGGTCAGAGTCCGAACATCTCTCTGTTTAGATGGGACCCTGAGTTCTGATCAGAGGTGGTCTCTCCTCTCCTCTCCAGGTGTTCGACCTGTCTCAGCTGGCTCCAGCCAAAGCCCTCCAGCTGTGCACCCTGCTGCCCCCCAGCAGCGTGCGGGTGCTGGTGTGTGGAGGAGACGGCACCGTGGGCTGGGTTCTGGACGCCATAGATGCCATGAAGCTTAAGGTGATGAGAGGAGATTATCACATTTTTTTTCTGTAAAATTCTCACCAAATCTGCATCTTCTGTCCCTCAGGGTCAGGACCAGTTCATCCCCAGGGTCACCATCCTGCCTCTGGGGACGGGAAACGACCTGTCCAACACCCTGGGCTGGGGATCTGGGTACGCCGGGGAGATCCCTGTGGAGCAGGTCCTCCGGAACGTCCTGGACGCCGAAGTGGTCCGCATGGACAGGTGGGGCATGTCTAGGCCTTCTGATAAAGCAGGGCTCTACAGAATGAGGGGCAGGAAAATCTTTTTTTTGTTGTGCAGATTAAATGTGGATGTTTGCTGCTCTTAAGGCTCAGTAGTAAAGTCCATCTTGTAGTCTGGTTGTGCTCTGCAGCAGATCACTACAGCAGCATGAGGAAGCTCACCTGTATGGCAGGCCTCTTTTACATATAATCGTCTTCACCACAGTTATGTTCCAGGTTCTGAAAATGGTTTCTGACAACACAGCTTAGTTTTCTTTAGTGAGATACATAAAATTCAACTAATACAAATTAAATTTAAGACTTATTCCATGTTATGTTATTTAATTTTTTTAAAAGCTTTTTCTCATTTAATAAATATTAGTAATATTTTATCTGTTAATCATAATTATCTGTTCATCACTCTGGTTTAGCCAAAGATCCTGAAGGCCAAACTACAGGAGTTGTCCATCTGAGGGGCAGGTGTAGTCTAAAAGACATTTAATCATGAAATGTTTAGGATGTTTATAAAATGTTCAACCCTTAAACATTTGCACTTAGAATTTAGAATTTCTTTCATTTCATTTATCTTTGTTTAATTTAAAATGTCACGTCAAAGAATCACTTTAAATACTTTTCAGTAAGTTAAATGTTTATGTTAACTTTTGTAACCGGTGCAACCAGTGCAAAAAGTTAGTCCAGAGCCCTGAAAAGGTTCTAATGTGTTGTTGACAATTCTTTCTGCACAAAACTAATTCTCAGGTGGAAGGTGCAGGTGGCTTCAAAAGGCTCCTACTTCCGTAAACCAAAGGTGAGTCCGCTTTCTGGTTTTTAGTTTGAATCTTTGCGAGCCCACCGAACTGACCCAGACCCTCCTGAAAGGTTCTGACCATGAACAACTACTTCTCCGTGGGACCCGACGCCCTCATGGCCCTAAACTTCCACGCGCACCGCGAGAAAACGCCGTCCTTCTTCTCCAGCCGCATCATAAACAAGGTCTGAGTTCTTTGTTGGAATAAAGAAAAGCTGCTGAAATGTGTGTTTGATACCAGCGTTGTGTGGTGGTCCCCTCAGGCCGTCTACTTTCTGTATGGAACCAAAGACTGTTTAGTGCAGGAGTGTAAAGACCTGGATAAAAGGATTGAGGTAAAGATTCATTTCTTTATTTCCTGCTTTTATTCCATCCTTTCAGTCGGGGACTTGATGGGAAAGAGTTTGTTTGTTTTGCCAACAGCTGGAGCTGGACGGGGAGCGGGTGGAGCTGCCCAGTCTGGAAGGCATCATCGTTTGTAACATCGGCTACTGGGGGGGCGGCTGCAGACTCTGGGAGGGGATGGGGGACGAACCCTGCCCCCCGACACGGTGAGGCCTGCTCGGGCTGTTGGCTCTGGTTCTTGTGAAAACACACACCTTTGGTTTGGTTTGGTTTTTGTGTTTTTGTTTATATTTTGTTCGTCTCGCCTCACAGGCTGGACGACGGGCTGCTGGAGGTGGTGGGGGTGTTCGGCTCCTTCCACTGCGCTCAGATCCAGGTCAAACTGGCCAACCCTGTGAGGCTGGGACAGGCGCACACTGTCAGGGTGAGGCGCACACACACACACACACACACACACTACTTCTTGTTGTCTCATTAGGTCAGTTTATAAGGAGCTGATTGAATCTTAATTTAAATAAATCTGATTAAAAACAGTGAGCTCATTCCTGTTTTTCTGATTGTTGTTGTGTCTCCAGCTGGTTCTGAAGACCACCAAGATGCCCATGCAGGTGGACGGGGAGCCGTGGGCTCAGGGACCCTGCACCATCACCATCACCCATAAGACCCAGGCCTTCATGCTGTACCACAGCTCTGAGCACACCGACGATGAGTCCAGTGCCTCGGAGACAGAGAGCCCCACCCCTCAGGACTCTCCCAGACCCCCGGGGCCGGCTTCCCCTGGAACCTGACGCTCCTCAATCATCACCTCCGTTCGCTTCAGTTCCACTCTCCTCTCACACAATCAGGTTTTAGAGTCTGACAGGAGAGCTTAGTTTCATTAATTGTGACCCTGAGCTCAGGCTGTTTATTTGCACTGATCCTTTGTGTCGTATTATGGAGGCCAGATAGAGTTAACTGTGCTGTATTTATCATAATGTTTTTAAAACTCAACCCTCCTCCTTAAAGCCATGTTTAAAGTGTCTGTGACTTACATAATCACTTACAAAAACCTCTTTACATTTAAGAAACCTGGTATAATACACATTATTTTACCCATTTTGTCACATAACTATTATTTCTTTTGAACTTTGATCAGCCTAAATGAAACAGGAAGTGACATCAAAGGGGAACACTGAGAAAGAGAACGCTTTGCTCTTTGTTTATTGAAACAATTTTATTTAAACTCAGGCTTCTCTTCATCTCTGATAAGAACTCAAAATAATCTAAAGAAACCTCAGATTCTTCTCTACAGTGTGTTTTTAGCCATTGTACCAAAGCTCTGTTTAAATTCAAAAGTTCCCCTTTGTCATCACTTCCTGTTCATTTACAGGCAAATATCTCAACTTTCAGTGGCGTGAAATTTCTTTTTCAATATGTTATTAGTTATCTTTCCAAAACTGTATTCATATTACAAAAAACAAATCCTGTCACAGGCACTTTAAAGCAACCATAAAGCTGTAAAACATGACGACTGATGCTTTACTTCTCACAGTTTATATTATATTATATTATATTATATTATATTATATTATATTATATTATATTCAATCCAAGCACAAAAAGAGAGTTTAAGAAGAGGCCAAATCATTGTTGAATTCTCCTTCGTCTCTGATGTTTACTGTTTTGATTTTAGTTGCACTGAATGTTCCTGCAGGAGCTACACTTTGTAGCACAAAGTAAATATTAATTTCTGGTTGTTTCTGCAGACTCGTAGCTGGTTTAGATTTTGTATCGCACTGTTTTTACCAGGATGTAGCTGGAGCTTTGCCATAAGTGAGATTCACTGTGTTCTGATTTGCTGTTAGCCGTTTGTTTCCCCTGATCGTCTCAGCGAGGTGGCAGGATGAACAGTATTTTCACACCACTATAGTTCAGTGTTCGTCGGATCTGTTGCACCTTGTTGTTCACTGACTGAATCCTTCTTCTGAGCCATATCAGGAAAGTCTGCAGAATGTCAGGTTATTGTGGAGCAGGATTCAGTTTTTAGCCATGTGATGCCTACGCTTCTAAACATTTCAGAGTCCTTTTGGTCCAAGAGCACCTGCTTTACCTTTTACAGGGGTGGTTTTACTTTAAGTGAGGCTGCGTTGAGTTGTGAGCAGTCAGTGTCTTACCTGCAGCAGACTGCAGTCGGAGCGATCTCAGTTTGGAGAATGTCGGGAAGAATTTCTCATTAATGACGTGAAGCTAACAGGAATGAATTTCCTCCTAAATTAAAACCATTCAAGCAAGGTTATATATAGGTAATATAAGGTTTCGTTTTTCTGTTTAAGACTTGACAAAACTATTTAAAAAATACAACAAATCAATTCAAAAAAGAATAACAAAGCTATTAAAGTGCAAAGGCATTTGCATTATATTTTGTTACCTTAGGGCAAAATATTTGATTCCAGACCAAAACAAACTTGAATAAAAAGTTGTTTTTGTGTTATAGCCCCTATGAGCACAGTTCCACTTAGCAACACGAGCGTAGAGAAAATGCTAACAAAGTCAAAATCAATGTCCTGCAATTTAAAATGTAAAAATACAGAAAATAGTTTTTGTTTGAACCATTTAAAAAGTTTAAGTTAATTGGTTTCTGCTCTAATTGACTCTTGACTCTCCAAGCCGAGATGACTTGATGTTGTCTGATGCAGGTAAGATACTGACTGATCATAGCTGCTCTGCCTCAAAACAATAAAACTATCCCTTTAAGCTGTTTACCAGAGCTGTATCTGTGTGTTGCACTGAATTAGTTACAAAGAAAAATAGAATTTCAAATGTTTATAAAGATTTAAAAGCAGTTTTCTTCCTGTGATGGTTTCCTGTTTAAACCTGATTTGTTGTGATAAAAAAACGGATAAATCTGAGGTTGTAGTCGAGTATCACAGTCCTGCTGTGTGTTGTAACAAAAGGTTTAAATTATTGACCATACTTGAAATATGGCTTCTTTTTTGTTACTATTGGTAAAATAAAAAGTTTCTAAATCTTGATAAGAAGCTAGAGAAAATGTGATTATGTGTGCAAAGGTCAACACACTGGGAAACTATGTTCCTTCTGTTAAGAAAAAAAAAACACAAAACTGCTTCATTTAGGAGGAAAAACAAGATTTTAATTCAAAACAAGGCTGTTTACAAGTGAAAATCCTTCTGATTGAGACGAATGTAAAGAAGTGATGTTTTGAATATGAAAACATTCCCATAAATATTTTCATATATTTCATTTAGTTTCTCTGTGTGGTTTTTTTATTATTTGAATTATACAACAGCTGGAGACACTGAACCTGAGCAGTCAGCTGATTAAACAGTCGTGCCCCAATAAATCAACATGTTTACAAAGAAACCATTAATCATTTACCAACATTAAAGCCAATAAACTGCTAAACTCTGCGGACGTCTGATTCTGTTCAGAACATGTAGAATAATCTATTCACACTTCTGCCCTTAAAGGAGAGGTTAGAACATGTTTAATAAATAAAAAATAACAGGTTACTCAGTTTTAACAAAACATTTCCTATTTATTTTATTCATTATTTAATATGATCCTTTTTATTCACCTGAATTAGCAACTGAAATCAGCTATAGTAACAAACCGTAACAAAAAAAATGATAAAAACCGTTGCAAAAGTTATAAAATTGACAATCTCATAGATCAATGATCAAAAGTAGTATTACCATAGCTAAAAGCTAAACTTGGCCAAACAATTATTTAATATTAGTAAAAGTAGGAATAGCTTAAAGCTAGAAGTAGCTAATCACCAAAATAAAACTTGGCAAAACCATTGTTTATTGTTAAATATAAGAATATCATAGCTAAAAGCTAAAGGTAGTCAACAGATAAAATTAGGTAAAGGCTAAATTTAGAGAAAAAAAACAGATGAACAATTAAATTGGCAAACTGTTACCAACAACTAAAATTAGCCAAAAATAAATAAATAAACTTCGCAAAATGATTGTTTATTGCTAAAGGTAAGAATACCACAGCTCAAAGCTAAAGACAGCTAACAGACAAAACAAAATGAAGGCTGAGTTGAGAAAAACTAATTAAAGATAAAGTTACCAACAGTAAAAAGCCAAAATTTGCAAACCATTTATGCTAAAAGTATCATAAAAGTTAAAGGTAGCTAATAGATAAATTGGCAAAGCTAATGATGCTAAAAGTAGCAGTACTGCAGCTTAAATTTATAATTAAAAGCTAGGATTAGCAAAATTTTAAATTGTCAAAACAGTAGCTAAAAGCTAAAAGGAGCATTAGAACAAAACAAGCATCTTCTGAAGGAACTGAGTTGTATTTCAATGGTGGAAGATAAAACTTCTACTTGACTTTCTTTAAACATAAACTAATTATTTAACCAAGTTGTCTTTACAGGGAAAAGATCATTTTATCAGATCTTAGAAGAACACGTCAATCAAACGACACAACATATCAGTGCCATAAATCATAATGTTATAGTTAGTTTAGTGTGTGTTTGTGTGTCTACTTGTTTCTGCAACTGAGTGAGGACTCATGTTTTTAACCAATAAAACAGAACATTTTCCTGGTCCTTACTATTTTTGCAGTTCTACTGCGCTCTACTAGTTAGGTTTTTAGGTATGGTGTGAATTAAGCTCTGGTTAAGATTAGTGTTAGTTATAGACTAGTAATAGAGTTAGGGGAAATGTCTGGGTTAAAAATAAATGCAGTTAAAAAATGAATGAAAGTCAATAAATTTGATGGAAACACAAGGATGTGTGTCAGGTTTGTTAATGTAAACACAAATACTGCTGCTCCTACTTGTTTTTCTTTGGATTGGGGTTGCCTTTTGGACTTGGGTTGCCTTTTGGATGTGGATTACCCTTCGGATTGGGGTTGCCTTTTGGATGTGGATTACCCTTGGGATTGGGGTTGCCTTTTGGATGTGGATTACCCTTGGGATTGGGGTTTCCTTTTGGATGTGGATTACCCTTGGGATTGGGGTTTCCTTTGGGACTTGGGTTGCCTTTTGGATGTGGGTTGTGCCCAGCTGATTTTTCTGAAGGTGGGTGGCTTTTTGGTTTATCTTTTTTGGTAGAATCTGGTCCTTTGGAATCAGGCTTGTGCCCCCCTTGTGCACTGGGAGGCTTTTTACCTTGATCTGACAGAAAACACAAAGAGAGGCTTGTTTGTTGTGTGAGAAACGTGTCTGGTGCCAAACTGGCGATGCAGAAATCTGCTCTCTACAAGTTAATGAAGTAAAATCCAGAAAGTGAGAAACAAAACCAGATGCCAACTACCTTGTGTTTATCTACAGAAACATCTGATGACTGGAAATAGATCAACTATTGTTGCGTTTATAAAGGATTCTTTACAATGGAGAAGTTTGACCACTTTACGACTGGTTTATGATGATGTGATGAATGAAGGTGTGAATGGTTCTGAGTGTATTTAGGGTTTTGTGGAACTCACTTGTCTTGTGTCCGGTGAACGGGTGAGGAGGCCTAAAGAAGCCCCGAGGCTGACCCGGTCTGAACTGGAATGTGTTCCACGTCGGCTGAGACTGAACATAAACTGGAATATGAACCGGTTGGAAAATGGTCTGGACAGGAGGACTAATGGGACTTTTGGACCTTGGCTGAGGGTTCTGCTCTGAAGACTCTGGATTTGCTGAAACAGATGTGATGAAATACACATTAAGTGATTCAAAACACATGAAAATTCACCCTTTTACTCTCAGCTGAGTCCTTATTTCCTTTATTCTTTGCTTCCAAGCAGACAACATTTCTTAAACTTTTGAAATATTTAATCAAAAAATGTTTTATGACCTAAAATACAGCTAAAATTCAAAGGAAGTCTTCCAGAAAGCATGAGGAATTACTGATCAAAACAACTAATGATTCCATGATAGTAAAAGAAATGTTAAAGATTGAGTTGAATGAAAACTTTTGCATTGTCTGATCTATTCTATTTAAAACCTCAAAGGTTTATTATTGATCAATTGACGGTATTTTTCATCACTTTTACAAATGCCATAGTTTACGTACAGGTTTCTGTTTGCAGCGTCTCTTTTTCTGTCTCTTCAGGTTCTTCTTCTTCATCTGTAAGAAATAAATGTCTTTAAAATTTAATCAGATTCACCAACTCACTCACAAATAATGTAACAACGGTGCATAACTTCAGACTTTTAGAGCTCACTCTGTTTTCCTTCACTCACCAGATGCAGCCGTGACTTCTGTAGAAAAAACTAAATATTAGCTTCCTCGTATATTTTTATAGTCTCTACAGAAAACCTCTCGTTCATATTTACCAGGTTTCAGCAGCATCATTCTGTCCTCAAAAGGCTGTGAGAGGGTCAGAACCAGACTGTCCTGCAGGGCTGCAGCGAAGCTCTGCACCGACATCACCCGTTTGGAGTCCAGGTTGATCCGCGGGACGTTTGGGTCGAACTTCACCACTTTAGG
>JARVGW010000221.1:3073789-3092297 GCA_031762495.1 Anablepsoides rubrolineatus
TTGGAGGCAGAATCTGGTTGTCCGAAACGAAAATAGGTTGTCTCGGACAACCTAAACAGCGCTTATGTCGACCCCTGCACTCAGATATCTCACGCAACATGAAGAGACGAGTGAAGACATTGTGGTTAATTAGGAGTTTAATCTTTTGGGGGTTCTGGTCTATTTTAGCCAGCTAGTTCTTCTTTTTTTGGATCATCTGTGGCACAATTTTCTATGTGTCGGCTCTCCAACATGATGTTCTTACAGTTACAGCCATGCCAATGTGTCTAAACTTGGCTCATCCTACTGTCCCTCTTCCCTTTGTGTGGCCTGGCTCTCTGCAGATTGGGCCTGCTGGGGTGACATCCTGTCCCACCATGTCCTGACCCACTTATGCTCAGGTCTGGTTAAGGCTTTTACAGCCCAGTTCTCTGCTGCAGAAGCATCCCGGGCTTTATTCTGTTGGTTTAATCCATTACTGAGCTGTCAGCCCGCCTGTAACTTGCTTCATGGACTCAGACACGTGCAGCTACTCTCCTTTTATGTTTTAGGAGGAATTTTTTTTTGTCATGGTAACCTATTTCCATATTAAGAAAAAGATCCCAAAACTAATAAAAGGAAATCCGATAACTCATTCATGTTAAGTATTTAAATAGCTCCTCATGGAAGGTACATTAGGCTATAAATTTCATATGCCTGTTTTAGTGAAACACTTGCTTATTTAGTTCCAAGTATGCCTTTTTATCATTTTATTTTGTCATTATTTTGCTTGTCTGTTTTAATTCAGAGTATTTTCATCCCCCTCCTCTGAATCACCCTGTCAGACTGTTTCCTGCAGTGTCTAATTCACTTACTCTGTCAGACGATGTTTGCCAGAAACAATGAAGAGTTACGATCTGAGGCAGGGAGAGGAGCTTTATCGTACAGCATGCTCCTTCAGCAAAAAGAACCGTGCAGTCACGTGACTTTAGGAGCCTGTGGGAAACTGAAGGAGCTGATTTCATTCATTGATCACCGGGAAGCTCATTCAGCCTTTTCTCTACTGCAAGGTTGAGATGCTGCTCCAGTAGCTCTCTTCCCCCAGGTCTGCCTCTCTCCTCTGGAAACAGATGGATGTGTGTGCACATATTCTTATACAATTCAGCCGTCAGCGTGGTTTTTCACTGCAGTCATCCCACTCTGTGGCAGCCGATGGTGACTCAGAGTTGCGCAGCAGGATTATGTGTGCATTATACTGCTACAGTTAGTTTTTTTTCTTCTTCTGTGTATTGCTTGAATCTGCTGTGCTGTTTCTGAGTAACCAAAAACCAAAATATGTATCCAAAACAACCTTTTTTATACATTTACTGACCTTATGCTCAGTTTATGTTTACATTTGCTCAGAAATGTTCATGCTGAAACAGCACTTGGGGGATTTATTTTAAATAATGGTATAAACAGAATAACAGGAATTGATTAAGCAGACATTTTGATCAAGAGCAGTGGTTCCCAAAATTGGTGTCTATACCACAATATGGGTTATGAAACACCCAATTGAGCTGATTGTATAGTTTTACCAAAACAGATGTCATGTAAATATTAGTTTAGTTTACCTTTTTTTATTTTTTGTAACAAAAATTGGTTCAAAAGTCTTTCAATGTTTTTTGTGTTTTGAATCAAAGAATATGCAAACCTTTGATCAAAAGTAGCATAAAAATAATAAAAAGACAGCAGCACATATTGTCTTTGCCTCCCTCATACATTCCTAACCTGGCACTTCAGTGAGGCATGGTCCACCAGACATACTGAGACCCATATTTATGTAAGGTTTACACTTGGCAGATCGTCTCCGCCTCCCTCCATGTTGGTGGTTCTAGACGGTTCTGCTGTTACAATGCAGCTCACTGAAAGGAGATAAGTGGGTGGAATGACATGCAGGGACCAAAGGCTCTATTGTTTTATCCTTAAGCCAGAAGCTTGTTCTTTCTACTTTTCTTTGCTTTGAGTTTTGATCTTAACAGAAAGATAAAGTTTATTTTATTTGCTCTAATATTGTGATACCATTTTAGTATTTGCTATATTTTTCTCTTATCTTATTTTTTTTTAGATATGAATCCAGTTAACTTGTTTCACAGCAAATAACTTAACAAATGCATAGATAATGATGTGTCAACAGGATTTGAAGCTCGGCATCCTTGTGGTTCTGTCTGTGGTCCAAAGCTGTTTAACTGGTTGGCCAAGCTTTGGAGAACTGAAATATAATGGCACTTTTTTTTCTTTGTTCCTCGAGTGGTTTTTATTTACTTTGCCTCACTCGAGTGGGTCAGTATTCCACTGTTTTGTCTTTAAATGTTCATGTAACATGATCTAGTGAAACTAGCGTTGAAAAGAGATACCTGAATTGTTCAGTCAGGGTTTGACGCATGGCAGAAAATTTAATCGTATTTCCAAGAATATTTGTAGGAAGTTGTTGGGCTGATACTGACTCAGCAAAAGTAAATACTTTAACGACATAATTTATTTATAATATACTGAAATGTTTAGAGTGAAATTTCTAAAGGCACAATAACTGCTATGGTTTAATGTCCTATATTTCTTTCTTTCAATAAACTGGTTTTATGTGCCTGATGAAATTAATCTCAAGATTTGCGCTCATATGTTTGGAAAAGTATTTACTGTTCGGAGATTTATACTCCGGAGATATTACAGCGCCTGCATGTTTTCAGGGAAACTGCGGCAATGGAGGCAGAGTTATATCAAGAATTTTAATCCACTCAGTGCTTCTAGGAAAAGGTTTTTGTCCCCTGTGTCACATTAGTAAACCACTGAGGCTTTTGCTTTTCTTGGTAATTAGTTGAAACATGCTACACGGGTTTTGCTTGTCACAGTTATTATTTATGTTTATAAACACATTTCATATGTTCCAAAAAAATAAAACTATGACCCTTAATGGATGAAAGTAGTGCAATGCAAGTTGCAGCTTTTTTTTTGCATTTTATTTATGATTTTTAGCATTCAACAGGCACAAACGAAGGTGTTAGTTTTTGTTCTGTGGATTAGAAGCTGAACAGACCTGGAACTAGCGGCCATAAAACTTTGCTTTATTTGGTGTTTGTCAGAAGCTTCCTCTGCTTTTTTTTTTTTTTAACGAGGCCAAGAGTTCCTAAAAAAAAAAAAAAAAAAAAACAGTCTAATGTCCAGTCTCGATCTGTGTAGCGACATCCCTGATGGGTCAAGCCCCAGAGTTGCCGGAGGTGGTGGGTTCAGGAAATCCTAACGATTCTTAGTCACTGAAACCAGGCTCACTGATGTCACACTCCTGCAAATGGCCCACACTGAAAGCTGAAAGCCATTTTGTTGCTTTTGATAGTCTTTAATTAGTGTGACAGTATTTTAAATATTAACAAATTAGAAAAAAATAAATCCTAGTATTTTATAGCAATTTCTTCCTCCTTTTTTTTTCTTGATCACTGGAGAAGGATTCTACTCTCTCCTTGGCATTTGTGTTCTGGATTTCCTGGTTTGTTTTAACAGCATCTCTAAGCCTTCCTCTTCTAATATCTTAATCTTAAAAGAGCCCCCAATCTAAATGTTCCCATTTTCCCAGCCAACTGGTTTAAAAATAGCTGAAGCTGACCTCTGGGCGGCTGTTGTATTCTGTTATACAACCGTTTTCATGAGCTTCAGCGATATGGCTCAGCCTCTCAGGAAGCTGGAAGTATGAAACCTGTAGGGAAAAGATTTGCCACATCCTTCTGCTGACTGACTTGAGTCTCAATTGTATGAAGAAGAGTTTAATTTACCCTAAGATGCAGCACATTATTGCAGTATATTTGTTTATGGATGGATGAAAGATGTTAGGTTTTGTTTTGTTCAACAAAACCAGGACAGCCCTGTTTACCAGCTTTTTGCCCTGAGCTGTAGAGGTAAACTTCATTGGCAGTCTTTAAAAAAAGTTGTCACACGAACATGGTGTCTGTTTGTTCCTGCTGCAACTTGCATTTTGTTCTGTTTCTGAGAATCACAGCAAAGCTGTTTCTTCTGATTTGCCTTTAGGCGACGGTGTTCCTCATTTTACATTCCATTTATTAATTTTTATGTTTGTTGTGAACGCTCCTAATGTTGGGAGTGGAGTCTTTCTTTCACACGCGAGTTCTGGAAAATCACATCTGAACTTTTAACTCTAGTGTGTGCTTCCCCCAGCAGAAGGTTGTTCATGCAAATAATGTTCTCACAACTTTAAATACTAAGAAGCACACTATGCAAAACATATGTTGCAGAATGTGCAGTGATTTGACAGCACACCAAAGATTGCAAATTATGATTTTTTTTTTTTCTCAATAAGTCAACAAATGAGTGTAAAGACATGCAGGCCAGATTAATATGTTTCTGCACAAAATATATTTTTAAACTTGTTTGAACTGTGCTGTAAAGTATTTTTTCCTGTGAACAATGGCTCATGCCCGGGCTGCTTGCCAGTGCTCTTATTTCCTTGCGATGTAGGACTCGGCACACATTTGCATGCTCCACGGAGCACTTTGTGGACTGAAAGTGTATTGTCTCCTTGTTTGTGGAACTCAGATTTCCTGAATCTCCCTTCCTGAGCAAAAGGGCTCTTACTTTCCAAACATGTTTTTGACTGTGCAGCTTTTTGTACAGAGAGGAAAGCATTTATTTTCAGTGTATGCAGGAAGAAATCAAGTAATCATCTATTGTTGCCTTTTTGCCCCCTTTTTCCACCACTGGATAGCACAATAATGTATAAAAAAATAAATAAATCTGACTGAATTCCAGGAGTCGTTAGTCATGGTTTGACCAAGAAATCCCATCACTATGGTGACTAAAACAAAATGTTCTCACACTGTCTCCTAGATTTGTCTTTGTTCAAGAAATGGACAGTTCTAAGGTTTTTGCTTCCATTATGTTTCTGTTAGTTTGGTCTAAGTTATTTAAACAGCAAGTTTATACGACTCTTCTTTTCTATTCCAGAAGTTATGGTAATTGACACAGATGGATGAATACCTGCTTTGGTCCTACATTCCCATATTACATTGTTAAAAATCTTTCCTTTTCAAAAGTAACACTATGTTAAATTGAGATTTATTTTAGAAATACATTCTTTCTGAAAATAAGTTCCATAAAGGCTAGTTTTGTGTCCCTCATGCTGGTTATGTTGTGAGGACGCACGCCATTTGTTTTTTGTTTTTCCTGCTGTATTGTTTTTACCTTGTGAGACTGATGTTGACTGGGCGTTTGGCTTTGTCCTGCCTTCACAACAGAACTGACAGAGTTCCAGAGCATCGGGCCTGAAAAACAGAGCTCAGCATTCACTCATTCATAGGACCGTGGGCTGCTGCAGCACACCAGGAACGACAACTGCCTACTGTTTTAACAAAACAAAATCTTTTTGGTTTTTAATTTGTTTCAATACTCCAAAAATGGCAACTTTTTCCCAACAAATGTTTATTTTTGTTTTGGTCAAAAATTAAAGCTACACAGTGTTTAATGTTTGACATTAAAAGTGGAGAATGTACCACTGAAATCAATGTCAATTTATTTATATAGCGCATAAAAACAACAAAAGTTGACCAAAGTGCTTCACAATTCAGCCAAAAGAATAAAACAACAAAGCAACACAGAAATGTAAACAATAAGATGAATTTAAAATGGAGAAAAAGAAGATTTAAAAACATTAGCTTTAAAAGAATCTCAAACTCTACCAGAATAAAAGGCCATGGAGTAAAAGTTAGTTTTAAGCAAAGATTTAAAAGTCTCAATAGTCCGAATGCTAAGAGGTAAGCCATTCTAAAGGTTTGGGGCAGAAACTGCAATGGATTTTATTGTCCTCTTTGAAACAACCAATCGGATCCGAGATGTGTGGTGATAAAACATACGCATTGTTGCAGCCTGTTGTTTATGCAGGCCCGGTTGCACAACATCCAGATCTGGAGCCCACATATTTCAGAGACAGCACTGTTGCTTTTGTATCAAGCATTTTGTTGTAAAGCAATTAAAGCTGGGTTTAGCTCTGACGAGACTCAAGGGAAGAATATGAAGCAGAAGGAGTTTTTGTTTGGCTTTTTAGCTATTTAAGCTTTTCTGCTCCCCTCAGCTGTGTATTTACATTCCTACAGACTACATGAAACTGTTTCAAGTGGACATTATATAAGAGAGGCAATAAAAGATCTTCAGTGCTGGCTTTCTCTTGAATAATAATATTTAATAAATCCTTCTTCAGCGGGTTGTTACTAAACTAGTTGCATGTATAAATGTGTAATAAAAGAACATGTTTTGTCAACAGTGTACATAGACTGTTAAGTTACGGAAACCTTTATTCTTCTCCTTTTTATTGGAATGCAGCTTTAAAAATATTTGTGTAACATGAAAACAAAAACTTGTTCCTTTTTCCTAACATACAGGCATATGAGCGGCGCTTCCCCACCTGCCACCTCATCCCCATGTTTGTGGCGAGTGACATCGTAGACGAGGAGAAAAGCGAAGACGGTTCCACCCACAGGGTCGAGCGCCGCTGTGCCCTGGATGTTGACGCTCCGCGCCTTCTTAAAAGGGTATGATTTACTGCAGCACTTTTTTTTTTTTTTGCCTTTGCTTTCAGATAACACGTGCTGTTTTCTGTGGTTTACAGATTGCAGGCGTTGACTACATTTACTTCATCCAGAAAAACACTCTGAACAGAAAGGAGAGGACGCTGCAGATCGAATCTCACAATGAGACTTTTTCCAACAGGATTGTCGTCCACGAGACCTGCTGCTATTCGGTCAGTGGTTTAAATTCTTGTTATCCAAAAAAAACATGCGTGGATAATTAAATCAAACATTTAAAAAGCACCTTTTCAAACAATGGAGTGTAACACATACTAAACATCCCTTCTTCCCCCTCCTTTTAATCTGTGTGCTTGACTCTGAATTCAGATCTGCCTCCTCATGAATGAACGAATGAATGTATGATGAGTTAATGAGGTCAAGCTCGTTGTATTAGCCTCCAACCAACCGCAGTGCTAATTTTAGGTCCGAGGCCGCACAGATTCTTACTGAGAGCCTTCTCAAGCTGTGGGAACGGTAACCAGGGCGGACAGCTCAGTTAGGCAGCTAATGGACTAAAGCTTTGGTAGTCATGGACAATCAAGCTAGGACCGTTTTTGCCACCAGGATGCACTTAACTCCTGGCTTCTTAAGACAAACAATGAGCAAAAGGGCATTTATTATTATTATTTTTATGATGTGCATTCAATTTTCAAAAACATAAAATTCGCAAATTTCAGGGGACAATTTGAAGCGTGACAGTTCTGCTAAAATTAAAAACTAGTAGTTTTTGCTGAAATCTCATTGATTTCCTTGTTTTTCTTTGTGTTTTTCTTTTAATTGTTTTAAATTGTGTGCATCGTTTGACTTTCCTTTACTGATTCGCATCATTTGTTGTATAATTGACATGTTTTTACATCAAAGCTGCGTGACGAGATACAAAACAAAGCTTTTGAAGCAGATAATAGCGGAGCGTCATTGCGAGTGCGTTGGCACCTTTTAGTTTGCAGAGATGGTGTTTGTCATGAGTAGTGGGGTATTTTTAGGAACTGGGTTTAGTTTGAGAGTGAATCATGGTTTCATCACTGCCTCTCACCACTTCTCCATCACCCTCCAAAATGTGTTGCTCTATTTATTGCATTTCGTAGTACTGAACTCCAAACATCTCATGTGTTTAAAAAAAAAAAAAAACCTCCTACAGACTAACACACATACTCCCACTTAATGCGTCATCATTTTGAGTACCTCGCTGTGTGGTTGCCATGGTAACGGGGTCCCATGCCTCCGTTCATGTGTACACAGAATAAGTGACAGTATGTTTTGGTGTGTGTGTTTACACAGGTCCACCCGGAGAACGAGGACTGGACGTGTTTTGAACAAACAGCCAGTTTGGACATCAAATCCTTCTTTGGCTTTGAAAGCACCGTGGAAAAGATTGCAATGAAGCAGTATGCAAGTAGTATCAAAAAGGTGAGCAGCATAAGAGATGTTTATAAGCCATCTAGTGGTGCCGAAAACTTATAAAGAGTTTATAGATAGGTTATTAATTAATCTGTAAACACTTCATAAATTAAGTGTTTATTATGCAAAAATTAAGGTCAGAAAAGAGACTAAACTGTTTGGTTTTTTTCCAGGTTCTGAGCCAAATCTCTTTGGGTATTAAACATTTCACACTAGTTTACTAAAACCAATAATGATTAGGAAATTCCTATTTTAACATATAATATTGAAGTGTATTACTGCATTATAAATATTGACAAAAATTAACGGGATCCTTATTGTAAAGTGTAAAACTGTACACTGTTTTGGATGAGGTGGGATTATTTGGTATGTTCACATGACATTTTTTCTTTTACTTTTTTGATGCATCATTGTTGACAGTAGTTACATGTTTGAACAATAATTTTGATTATTGATTATCAACACACAGTTTTAAAATGATTTTTCACATTTAAAGACTAACTTTTGGCATTTATAAATGTTTGTCATTAATAAATAGTGTACTGTATTACACTTTACCTTTGACAGTTGTGAATATTTATAATGCAGTATTATATTACAATATTATATTAAAATGTGTTTCTTATTGTTATTGTACTTACAATGTAGTAACCTAGTTTAGAAAGTTTAATATAGCACCTTTTTAGATACGTGAACAGATTTGTCTCATTTGGTAAAAAACTGGACAGTTTTTCTTGTGTGTTTACAGATTAATTAATAACCTATCTATAAATTTTTTATAAGTCATCTATAAGGGGATCCTTATTGTAAAGTGGTACCAAGTTTTCTTTCCCACTCCCATCTGTGTGCAGAAAGTTTTAATATTTGCACGTCTTGGCTCGTGTCTCTCAGGGAAAAGAAATCATAGAGTTCTACCTGAAGGAGCTGGAAAATGAGGGCATCTCCTACGTGCCCCGTTGGACTCCTTCCTCCCATTCTCTGGCTCTGCCCGGGCCCAACAGCCTCTCCGTCAGCCCACCTGACCTCACAAAGCACACGAGCGTGGAGGCTGCGACCGTCTCACAGAGCGCCGAACCCAACGACGACGCCACGCAGGATGTAAAGCAGGAGGGCGGAGCTCTGCTGGCAGACAGTCTGACAGAAATCCTGGCTGGTACACCTGAAGGTTTGTCTCTACTGACACTTCTAGACAACAACACCTCCTGTTTGTTTAATGGTCATACACACACCAGCAACAAGAAAACAAACACCCGTTCAGCTTGTTTTATAACCTTTAACTGAATATTCACATATTTAAGGATTCGCCAAATAATAATAAACAATTTTACCTCAAATATACCCACAAAACTACTTGTTAAGTTAGAATGAAACCAAGTTTTCTAGTCCTCCAGAATTTCTGTGTTTGGGTTGCAGACAAGCTGGATGCAGACTACATTAAACGTTACCTGGGTGACCTGACCCCCCTGCAGGAGAGCTGCCTGATTAGACTTCGCAAATGGCTTCAGGAGACACACAAGGGCAAAGTAATCCCAACAATGGAACGCTTTTTTTTATTTTTTAGTCAACTTGTGAAACATGAACCCCATTTTGATGCATTTTTTTTTCTCTTAAGATCCCCAAAGACGAACACATCCTGCGTTTCTTGCGAGCCAGAGACTTCAACATGGATAAGGCCCGGGAGTTTATGTGCCAGTCTCTTACCTGGAGAAAGCAGCACCAGGTGGACTACCTGCTGGAGACCTGGAATCCCCCACAAGTTCTTCAGGACTTCTACACTGGAGGCTGGCACCACCACGACAGAGGTACTCGAGTTAAACTCTGCCAAAATCAGCAGCTGGACTTTCACAGGTGCATAAATGTGACCCATCATATCGAAATGAGGTTTAAGTCATATTTGGTCAAAATTACTTAATTACATTTTCAGATTCCTGCTTTAAAAGCTACATTTTAATACCTGGATCATTCTGATATCATTAGCTTATCCAGAGATATGACTTAATTTGTCTTGTTGGTTACAATAATACATTACTGTTGTCTGAATCCTAATTTTTATGTAAATTTATTGAGTCATTTTTATGTTAATATAAAGAGGAAAAATCAAATATTTGTAGATTAAAATTTCCCAGTTGGAAAGAAGCAAAAACATTGCTAACTCAGGGGAAAAATTCAACATTTTAAGTCGTTTTTCCACAAAATCAGGTTTTGTTTTTTTTGTTGCTACTGCTAAAAAAATGCTTCAAGATTTTTTTTTTTAAGGATTACATTTCAGACAGTTGATTCAAATGATACATTGATAAGGCATTAATTCATTATATTTTTGACAAAATGCAATTTTTGAACACATTTAAATCAAAACTCCAAACTCCACATATTTGTCCATCTTCCACTTTTGGACTTAATCCTTGTTTCGATGTGACGGGTCACAAATAAGAAATGTGAAAACTCGTGCAGTAAAAGTTACACACACACACGCACACACGCACACACACACACACACACACACACACACAGTGAGGTGGGTCCTGTTGGTTTGGACATCTTGTTAGCGTTGATAGCTATAATAGTCATATTCTTAACTTGTGGACGTGCTTTGAGTCTCCAAAAGAAAAGAATGACGTGATAATTTTCATAAATCTATCTCTGCTTTCAGAGCAGAATGCTAAATGATTTCTCAGAGCACACTCTCACTTATTGTGCCAGACAAAAGAGGAGCAGATGGCGGCTGAAGCACACCATTCCATTTAACCTGCATTTGTGTAGAATGTAAATAGCTCTATGGATCACGTCAATATTTGCTTTACCTTGTTAGATGGACGTCCTTTGTACATCCTGAGACTGGGCCAGATGGACACCAAAGGACTGGTGCGTGCTCTGGGAGAGGAGTCTCTGCTCAGACACGTACGTAACACAGATTACTCTGCAGGTTTGGTGCATTAGTGAAGGTCGACGCCTTTATAGGTCAGACGATTTGTGACTGGTGTCCTGACAAGTGTTAAAACTCCAGCATGTGGGGAGATAATGACACTTTTAAACTCCCTGTAGGTGCTGTCCATCAACGAGGAGGGGCTGAGGCGCTGTGAGGAGAACACCAAGGTGTTTGGGAGACCCATCAGGTAAACCTGTAATGATTCAAAAAGCATAACATGTACAAATACTTAGTCACACAGCTTGAGCTGAACATTTTGATACATTTGGCTATTTGAAAACGATTGTACAGGAGAAGCTATAAACAGGGAACAGCTTTATTTGGACTCAGTTCAGTTTGGGTTCAGCTGAGCAGCACAGGTGCACACTCAGATAAAATGTAGCTGAGATGGTGTCTGTTGTTTGTCAGGCCTGTGATAAGGGCTGCACAGGAAGGCATGTGAACTATGTGTGGATTCAGAATTACCTTCATCACTTAAGCCTCACTGCAGGGTGACAGCTGCTAAGTGATGAGAGAGAATCTGCAGCCTACTTCAGAGTATGTGTGTTTGACTCTGATCCTCTCACTTCCTCCTGAAGCTGCTGGACGTGTCTGGTGGACCTGGAGGGGCTGAACATGCGTCACCTGTGGCGGCCAGGGGTCAAAGCTCTGCTGAGGATCATCGAGGTGGTGGAGGCCAACTACCCTGAGACTCTGGGACGCCTGCTGATCTTGAGAGCACCGAGAGTCTTCCCCGTCCTGTGGACACTGGTGAGAACACGATAATCAGTGCAGTGTCCTCCTAAAAGACAAGTTTACCTGTTACAGCTGCACAAATCAGAAACTTTAGTGTGTAAACCTTCTAGGTCATGCTTTAAAGACAATGAATGTCAATTTCTTTTTATTTACAAAACATTATGAATGCTGAAATTTGTTAAAGAAGCTTAAGTCTTTAAAAAAAAAAAAATATATATATATATATATATATATATATATATATATATATATCATAAACTTAAGTTAAAGCAACAGTGAGCAAAACACTATCTACTAAAAAATAAATATTTCTGAAGATGAGATTAGATTAAAAGTGAAAAGTGCAAAACAAAAACTAATAGTAGTTTTGAAGTATCAAAAGCCAGTAGTTGAACCCTTGCTAAGAGTAGCAAAAGGCTAGCTAGAAGCTAATAGCATAAGAAGACAAAAACACAGCAAGTAGCTGAAGCAAATAAAAAGAAACTGATTTAATGTATTTTATGGGTAAATATTGAAGTAAAAAATCACAAACTAAAAGTTGTAGCAAACATGCTCTGAATGAGCTGACCTTTTAAAAATAATTTTGATAAAACTGGAGTATGTAAAAAATGGAGTATGTGAGTAGTGCTTTTAGTTTTTTACACTCACCTCTGCTTGTAGGTCAGCCCCTTCATCGATGAAAACACCCGCAAGAAGTTCTTGATCTACGCAGGTAATGACTACCAGGGTCCTGGAGGTCTCGTGGACTACATCAACAAGGAGATCATCCCTGACTTTCTAGGAGGAGAGTGTATGGTGAGTGTTGGAGTAAAAAATGAAACTCTGCTCTCATTGAGACCTACCTCGAATGACCCGGTTCATGTTTTTCCTCTGCAAGTGTGAGGTACCAGAGGGCGGTCTGGTTCCCAAGTCGATGTATCGAACAGCAGAGGAGCTGGAGAATGAGGACGTTCGACTGTGGACCGAAACCATCTACCAGAGTGCCAGCATCTTTAAGGGGGCACCACACGAGGTGGGGGTTTATGTAGGACCGGACAGAAGGGACCTGATTTGATGCAGGTTCTGTTGGTAGTGCTGCCATCTAGTGGAAAACATTTGTCATGTCTGAATTTAGATGTTGAAAACTAATCTTCCTGCTGTAACATGCTGTTCCTGTCGTGTTGCATGTTTTCAGTTTACTTCTCAGATTAGTTTTCTGTGTAAGTGCCTTCAGAAGTTTGAGTTACTAATAGTAAAATTTAACATTAAGGGTTAGAAAAATGGAAAACCTGTTTCGATGTCTGTTTCCTGATCTTTGTTTTCTCCAAACAGCTCGTGATCGAAATCATCGACGCCGCCTCGGTCATCACCTGGGACTTCGACGTTTGCAAAGGTGACATCGTCTTCAACATCTACCACTCGAAGCGGGCCCCCCAGCCGCCACGTAAAGACCCCCTCGGAACCCACGCCATCACCTCCCCGGGAGTCAACAACGTCCAGCTTATCGAAAAGTCCTGGACTCTGGGTCAGGATTACAGCATGGTGGAGTCCCCCCTCACTTGCAAGGAGGGTGAGAGTGTGCAGGTGAGGACTGCTCATCAGGTGCTGCTTTAGGGGGGATTTATTATTATTATTGTTATTATTATTATTGTTGTTATTATACCAACATTTATGTCAATAACCGACGTCATTTTGCTCGTGTCTGTATTTTCAGTATTTTAAAAAATGAGGAAAAGAGAAACCTGCTCGTTTTCTGTTGCGGTCTCAAGCCGCCCAGTCTGATACAGACGTTGTGTTCAACAAATCAAACAAACCCCACAACTTAGTTTATCCAATCAGAGCAGAGCAGTCTGCAGGATAAACACCGGTCAGCCTGCAGCTCTGACTGAGCAAACCCAGTCCTTCACACTTTGCTCCTGAGGTACCAGAGTCGTTGGTATCTAAAATCGAACAGACTATAAGTTTATTTGTTCAGAGCTTCTTTATCGAACAGATATGTCCGTGACCAAACTCTTCTCCTTAGCGCTGTTACAGGAGCGCGCTGAGGTGCACATAGGAGAGTTGTTCTGTGAGAGACACTGTTTCAGCTCTTCTAACAAAACAATATTAACTCTACAGATGAACATTTGTTTGTCCCATATTATAGAAAAGACGAGTCTCTGCTTAGCGTTACCCTCCACCCCCCACAAAAAACAAAACAAAAAGGCTATGTTCTCGCTATGTAGTTTATCATAAACATCTACAAATATCTTTCTTCACAATATAACTTGCTTATATTTAGAACCATACTGTGACTGAACTGCTCTGTGATTCAATAAATGATCAAACATGAAGAATAAATAGTATTAAATGAGCTCTCTAAATAATGTAATGTTTTTGAAAGAAATAGTTATTTTACAAGAGAAATCAGTCAGTCTAACAAATAAAAAAATGTAGTTATTTTGTGCAGTGCAAAAGACATTTTTTAAATATAAATGATATGCAATGACTGTAAGCATCCTCCCTGTCCTCAGGGCTCTCATATAACCCGGTGGCCTGGCTTCTACATCCTGCAGTGGAGGTTTCACAACATGCCGGCCTGCTCGGCCACCAACCTGCCCCGAGTGGACGACGTGCTGGCTACACTCCAGGTCTCCTCACACAAGTGTAAAGTCATGTTCTACACTGAGGTTCTGGGCTCGGAGGACTTCAGGTTGGTAGCTAAAGCTAAATAAATTCTGTGTCTGTGGTTTTACTGCTGTTCTTTTCATTTACCACAGTTTCATAGTTTTAGTTCCAAACATTTGATTGCAGCTCCTCTTCTGTCAGTTTGTCGCTCTGTGCTGCCATTTAGTTCCTCTAAATTCTAGAAAATGCTTCAAAGAACATCAGAACTTTGTTTAAAAATGACTTTCACCCCCCCTAAAGTCTCCTTTAATCCATCTTTTTCTTTCCAACCTGTTGCTCCCCCCACCTCTTCCTCCTGATTTGTCTTCCTCCTATGAAGAACGGCTTGCTGTGATGTGCAGAGTTTGTAAGTGGCTCAGTGTTTGCGTTTTTTTGTTTTTTTGTTCTTTTAGCACAAGCTCATTGCCATCACTGCTTTTAGCTTTTAAACGGAGTGGCCAGTCACGCTTCTAACGCCGTACAAAGATCCTTGTTTGCATCTGTTTGTTCTTTTAGTGGTGACTAACAGGATCTTGTTTTGGTCACGCTAATGAAGGCTTTATGGCACTAAAGTTCTCAATAACTTGCTCTAATCCACTCGCTGCCTTTTTAAGTTAGTCTGTTTGCATGGTTAACTAAGGTTTAATTAAAAATAAAGCCTTTCAGCTGTTTTTCTATGCAGGTTCACAAATCAACACATAAACCAAAACATTTCCTGGTGTTTGTTTGTTTTAGCTCGCAGAAGCTTTATTTTACCGCTCTTCTGATTTATTTAACAAGATGTTAAAGGTTTTCACAACATCTTCCACATGTTGTCATGTTGCAAACACAATCAGCTGTTTTACTGAGACCAAATGAAATATAAGGAAAATGTTTGGTTTTCAACTTTTTTATTTATTTATTTATTTTTATAAAAATCCTTTTAAAACCCTAAATACCTGCAGAAATCACCTGATTGGTTGAATCCACTGGTGTGTAATTTAATCAATGTGTACTGTTCTGAGCTAAACAAGAATAAATTTAGTTTTTAGATGTACAAAGCAGGTAAAAACAGACCCCAAGACTCAAATTACAGCAAGTTTTTATATTTTATTAAACACACACTTCTGATGATCTGTCTTATAAAACTAAAGTAAAATATTCAGACAGTCGTGGTTGTAACCTGACAGAATGTGGAGAAGTTGAAAGGCTGTGAAAACGTTTTCAAAGTGCTGTAAATCGTCAGAGAAATAAACAATCTGATCAATCATGAACTTTAATTAAGAGAATTTAGGTTTTTACTTGTGACATGTTTATTTTTTTCTGCTTTACTGAAATTTCTGGTTGTGTTTTAGTGGTTTGATGGTTTCAGGGTTTGGGTTCTGCTGCTGTAATTAATCAACCAAAGACTGTTTGAAAAGATGGATGTAACTGTATTCTTTTTATTGGCCAGCAGGGGGAGTTCCATCTGACAGAAAATCTAGAACAGTCTTTTTATCTGTTACGTTAGTAAATGTGTATTTTATAAATTCTTTCAGTTCATAGGTGTACAGATTTTATGAGCTTATTTCTCAATGTCAGAACTTTATAACATTTGTCCACAAGCTTCAGACGCACCCATCTTTTAATTAACAGTTTTTGGTTTCATTAAAAATGTGAGTGTGTTTTAATAATTCTGGTTCCAGAAACCATTTATGAAGCTTCTCATCTGATTTCTTTAACCAGCCCGTGATATTTTCATATGATGAGATGATGTCACAGACATTTTGAATCTGTTTTTATTTCAAACAAATCCTGCCTGAACCACAGCGGCAAGATAAAACGATAGAAGAGAAGCTCGTGTTTGTCAATAATAAATCCTTTTATTATTAAAGTTCAACAGAACGTTCTGCTCTTCAGCTGGAGGCGGTTTAAGATTGGGGCTGCTGGTGGGCGGCTCGGTTAGACGTGCACCCTGAAATGGTTTTCTGATCTCCATGCAAAAACACAAGCAGCCACGTCGCACAGCGAGCTTTCTCTAAAAATATCAATACATTCAGACGTTATTTTATTTTGACATGATGTGGATTAAAGGGGTCCAGATCACCTGGCGTTCACACTGGTTTACTAAGAACTGGTTTATGAGTCGCAGAGTGAACGTGGCTGCATGGTTCTGCATCCTGAGCATGACTGAACACACACACACACACACGGTGCTTTCACGCAGGTTTCAGCAGGCTGGGGTGGCTCAGGTGTTGCTCACATGAACTTTCTCTGCAGTAGCTGATAATAACCCTCGTCTGTCTCTTCCCTCTCAGGGGTTCCATGACCAGCCTGGAGTCGAGCCACAGCGGCTTCTCCCAGCTCAGCGCAGCCACCACCACCTCCAACCACTCCCAGTCCAGCTCCATGATCTCCAGGTAGAACCTGGGAACGGACCACCTCGCTCTAAGAATCCATCGCTCCACCATCATCGACCCAGCAGCCTCTCCAGCCCCACCTCCCCGTGTCGTCTGTGGAATTTACTGCACAAACTGAAGACGAAGAGTTTTAAAACTGAGGCAAAAAAATACAAAAAACTTGACACTTTAAGATTTAAAGGGCTGATTTTTGCACAAAGGTTGTTTGCTGAATGTTTGCTTGTGAGGGTGGAAGTGTTTAAAGTGGAGCAGGCGGAAGCTCGTAGCAATATTTTTCATCCTTGAAGCTACAGGAGTGGCTGAAGACACTGGAGGCTTTGTTACTTTTATGCATTTACGCGCTCCTCATTCACCTGCGTGGCTCCGTCAGGACTGAACGTCTGTTACACAAAGGAAATGTTTTTGCCATATTGTTACTGTTAGGGTTTCAGAGAGTTGTTTATAGGTCAAATGTTGGTGAGCAGAAAAATCTCAACTGGATCTGGGTCCAAGCAGCGCCTGCAGATGGTTGGAGGTTCCTGTTTCACCACAACCATAGTGTCAGTATTTCTGGTTTCAGCGTCAAGCTAATCCTCCTGGTGATTTGTGTGTGTGTGTGTGTGTGTGTGTGTGTGTGTGTGTGTGTGTGAGGAGGGGGGGACTCACAAGGGCTTCATCACACCAAGAAAACCAGTCAAACAGGAGACCCAGATGTGATTAGAGTTGATGTGCTAACTGCAATAACAAGATGGGCTTTCTGCTGTGTGGATGATTTCTACTTATTTTAAACTTAATGTGGCGGATTGTGGGTAAGTTTTGTACAGATGGATGTAAAAGGAAAAAACAAACAAAAAATGTGCCACAGATATCACTTCTTGTCATAACTAGTTATCAAGACAAAAGCAAAAATAACTTCCTCTGTCAGATTCTACTTCACGATAAACTCGTCTGTCTGCACAGTTAAGGAACTCAAATTAAGGCGCTGCCTCGTCACCGATTGGTGAATGTGCCGCCTGAATCTGAAGGGTTGTCGGTACGACGCCGTACTGTACGCGTGCCACTTTGTGAGCGTGAACCCGTGGCGTGTCGATGCATGTGCACATGGGCTTTGTTACGTAGGCGTTAGGCTGCAGCCATGTGTCCATAAATACCACGTTAGCCTTTCGTTAGCATCACGTAGAGAAACGCTGTAACAAAACTAACGAACATTTCAAAATACAGCAACTTTTTTAAATGCCGTATTTATTCATGTAAAATATGACCATTTATTGAGCTTAAAAAGCATAAATCTAATCATCAATAACTCATGTATAATACTACCCTCCCACTTTATGGATGATTTTTAGGGTTAAATTTCTAGTATTCTACGTGAATAAATACAATAGTTTAGTGTTGATGACTTTGTAAAGGGGAAGGATACTGTTACCATGGATAAGGAGTGCAGCTGGTGGGGATTTAAAATAAAAGCTTACAGGGCAGTTGAGCTGAAACTAAAGTTCGCTGCTGGTTTGTTACTGAAAACTGCTCGTTTTTTATATGATCAACGTTTATTTAATGTCATGAACTGCAATAACAGGAAGAAAACAAGATCTGAGTGAATGAATGTTGGCTGTAGAGGGGGTATAAATGTTATAGGACATGTTTCACTTTTTATCTCTTAAAGCACTTAAAGGACCTTAACTTTCTCCACCTGAATATTTCTTTAGAAAACTTCCTGCAGCAGTCTGACAAACTCTTTACTAATTTATCATTTTTCCTTCTTTTCTGAACTTCTCTTCTCAAACAGCACTTTTTGATTTAAGCCACAGATGTGAAGAAGTGTTTGTTTTTTTTCTGATTGATGAAAGGAAATCTGCTTTGCTGTTTTTCTGCTTTTCATCACCGTCTCGTCCACTAATGAGGGC
>JARVGW010000221.1:3100387-3117761 GCA_031762495.1 Anablepsoides rubrolineatus
TGTCCTGCAGGTGAGTCGTTGTCCTGCAGGTGAGTCGTTGTCCTGCAGGTGAGTCGTTGTCCTGCAGGTGAGTCGTTGTCCTGCAGGTGAGTCGTTCCCCTGCAGGTGAGACGTTGTCCTGCAGGTTGTTCTTTTGGTCTGGTTTTTGTGAGAAGCAGTTTTGGTTTTCAAGGCCTCCCTGGTCCCTGAGAGGGGAAACTGTAAATGTAGAAGCTCTGCAGCTGTGCTCCCAGATGCACAAACAGATGGAATTTGAATGTGAGTGATCGGCAGCAGGGAGCCTGCCTGCTCTGGATAAAAGAGACTGAGAAGGATGAGGAGATCTTCAGTGTTTGTGTGTCTGAAGGGGAGATATTGCTGATGCAGGCAGAGCTCATTGAAGCTCAAAATATATGTGAGCGTAAAAAGATTTCTGGTTTTTATTGTTTGTATTTTTTTTGTGCAGTGTGCAGATTCAAGATTTAATTTTTATTTTTTGCCTTCCTGCAGTTGGGTTTCTGTGTGTGAGGCTTGGTTTTTTTTAACTTTCTCTCTCTCCTTCTTCCTGACTTTGTTCTTTCTCTGTGCTGTTTTTGTCGTCCCCCATCCATCCATCCATCCATGTGTCTGCTCTTCCTCTGCCTCGTCTCCTCTCCTCTCTGAATAATTCACATCTGCAGAGCTACTGTATTTTTTTGATTGTTGTCACCTCTGCAGCATCACATGCAGCCGGCCCAACGGCAGACAGCAGGGACTATGTGAGGAATCGTCCTTTCAGGGGTTTCCATGTCACGTTGTGCTCAGTAATTTTCACATTTCTCATATCCTCCAGCACCTTGCTTTCAGGAGTTTTTATTTTTCCTCGAGTTTCAGTGTCTTTGTAAGTAAATGTGTGCTTCGTTATGAGCTCTGCTTTTAATAAAAAACAGTAATCATTAGTTATCTCCTCTGAGACAGAGAATTTATCTTTAAGGAAACTATAAAATCTGCTGGAGTCAGCTGCACATTTACATATTCGTTATGGGCAAATCTTTAATTTGAAAAATTCATCCATCCTTCCAATCATTTTCTTTACCCACTTTTTTCTCCTTTCCGGATCACGGGGGACTCAGTGCCGTAATTTGTGGAATTTTCTTCTTTTAAAAAAGTCCAGCACAGAACCCCAACAGCTCTGCTGGATTCCCTGGACATCAGAGACGGAGAACTCAAAAACTTAAAGCCTTAAATTAGTCAAATGATTAATTCTCCATCCGTTCATGTTCTTCACTTCACTTCACCGTGCAGAAGAGTTAAAGTTTTCTATTTACTTTTAGCTAATGCCACACCCAGTTTTAGCTCTGCTTCTGTAAAGCTGACTGTTCTAGTAGCTGTGTGAGAGTCCCTTTGGTTTACAGAGAAGAGAATCATCCATGCAGACTGACTCGGAGCCCCTCCTGTGTCGAATCCAGCAGTTTTTTCTGAGCGCGCTCAGAGAAAGTGACTGATTTAGAGCAGAGCTCACCTTTGGGCCCTGAGGCAGTCTGAATGTTAATATATGTCTGTCTGACATTCTGCTGCTGCTGGATGCTCCACAGAGAGACTGGAGGGCCGGGGGGGCCGGGGAGGAGTAGCCACGGGGTGGAGGGGACAGAGAGGTCCGTGGGGTGGGGGATGTTTGAATAAAGTGATGAAAGGTTACTCCTGGGAAGATGATCTCATGTGAGAAGAAACATCAACAGAAGGCTGAGAGGGGGACATGTGGGAATAACGGGTGGGCTTCAGGGTGTTTAACTAGCTGCCCCAGGGCTCTGGACCAGTAACTTTAGTGTGTGTGTGTGTGTGTGTGTGTGTGTGTGTGTGTGTGTGTGTGTGTGTGTGTGTGAGATTTCCATAAAGCCAAAAGAAACTCTGGTGTAGCAGAAAACTCCACTTTTTCCTCACAGCTATTATTTTTATCAGTTTGTCGACAATTAAACAACATTTTCCCACATTTTCCAGGCTTCAGTTTTTTACTGATACAAACGCCAACATCCTGCTTTAAACTGTGAGAAACCCCGGTTGTCTCATCATCAACGTGTGTTTTGTCTTTTTATTTACTTCCTAGGCTCTGACAAAGACTTTCTGTTGACTTTATAGTGTTTGTCTCACGTTTACACTCCGTGCTTCACTGTGGGGACGATGTTCTCAGCAGAAAGAGAGGAGTAGATTTGTAACAGAAATTTTTAGCAAATTTCACACAGTCTGTCTAATTTTTTGTTATTGCCCGCCACAATAAAAGAACATTAAAGAAAATCATACAAAGACCTGTGTGTGTTTGTTAGTAAAATATCTTATGAACCACTGGATGTTTTTTAATGAGACTTTTTAAATAACCACTGGATCGAAAGCTGATTAACTTTTGGAGTTAAGTTTTCCTCAAAGAGAGTAATAATCTGGACTGTGTCTCCTCCTCCTCTACAGGCGGACATTCGCTCCAGGGAATACCTACGCATTCACTTCCCAGCTGCAGAAACATGAAACAGGATGAGGTAAGTGAGAAAATCTTCACACGTGTGGATTCTTTTTTGTCTCTTTCTCTCTCACTCACTCTAACACACACACACACACACCTGTTGTATGAACCTGAGATAAGGATCTTCTGTCACAGCAGCAAATTACAGCCTTAAAATAAACTCAACAGCCACATGAAGTGACTCATCCAGGACTTTTCTCAAGATCCCAAAATAAAGCACGTCCTGTTAGTTGAAATAATGAAAATTTAGTTTAACAAACAAAATAGAATAGAATAGAAAATAAATAGCCTTTATTGTCCCACCGAGAGGAATATCAGGTTTCACAGCAGCATCTGTACAGAGGTTCACTACGTTAGTTAATGTACAAACAATAGACTGCATAAAAAACTAAGTTAACACTGACTAGCAATGATACAACTACTACTAATAAAAAATATAATATAAAGAATTGTGCAAGAATAAAAAAAAGATATGTTTTGTTTTAGAGACAGTAGACTATCCGAATCTGACATTAGGAATCAGAATTTGCCTATTTTCAGTGCAAAATAATCTCAACAGACTATTAACTGTAAGGTATAACATAACTAAACCAAACAAAAAAAATATGAATGCTGAGTGCTGAATGACAACTGTAATTTGCTGAAGAAGCTAAAACCGAGCTGTGAAAGCTAAAAATAAGTAAAATACAAGAAAAAAAAGCTAAAAGCAGTAAAAGATGAGACAGAATCAGGGTTATGGAGGTTCGATGTCAGTAGCAGGTCTTTTTGGACCTTGGACGTCTTCACGTCGTTGCTGTAATGTGGGAAGGTTTGAGATGTTTTTTACTGTGTGTTCAGAGGAGTGTGGCTGAGGGCAGGAGGGATGAAGCCTCAGGTTAAGCTGAGATGCTCAGGGAGTAAAAGCACGAGCAGAAGAAAAAAAAACCTTTGATCCTGTGATTTTCATCAGAAATAACAGGCTGCACTGCTGAGTTGGACCCCACCTTCCTCATTACTGATGAAAGCTGCAGACCATTAGTGCTCTCAGATTCCTTAAAAACCTAATCACTACTCAAACCCAGGGGTTTCAAACATGCAGCTGATCAAACTCTTAGGACTGAGGAGGAAAGGCTTGAATGAGCTCGAGTTGACTCACTCCATCATGCACATGATCTCGAGTCTCCTCGTTACGCATTCGATAGCGCGGCAGGATGTCCACGTTCATCTGTTTATGCGCTCACAGTCATGGCGAACCCTCAGAGCGCGCTCCACGCTTTGATCAGCGGTTCTACAAAGACTCAGACAGGCAGAGGGGCTTTGTGCTGAGTCGGCAGGTACCTCTCAGCCATAACACTTCTTTACTGTCAGCGGGCTGCAGGCACATCTGATCAGACGAGAAGCTCGAACTGGTGAGGTGTAAAATCAAAGCTGTCATTTATGGAACATTAGATCTCTCATTTGGTGGCTAATTTAGTGGGCTTGACTGTAGGACATAAAGAACTTGGGACTGATAAAATGAAAGCACAAGATTCAAAAAACATTAAATAAACCTGATCAATAAACACGAAAGACTATAAACAAGTAAACAAAGATTCTGACAAGCGTAAAATAAGTGACCCCCAAAGAGGATAGCCAAAAGATACAAGCTGAGGGGTTCAATACAAGCTGAGGGGTACAATACAAGCTGAGGGGTTCAATACAAGCTGAGGGGTTCAATACAAGCTGAGGGGTACAATACAAGCTGAGGTGGGTACAATACAAGCTGAGGTGGGTACAATACAAGCTGAGGTGGGTACAATACAAGCTGAGGGGTTCAATACAAGCTGAGGGGTACAATACAAGCTGAGGGGTTCAATACAAGCTGAGGTGGGTTCAATGTGAACTGAGGGGTACAACGTGAGCTGAGTTGGGTAAGATATGAACTGAGGGTACAATGCGAGCTGATACGGTGTGGGTGGAAGTGGCCAACAGATTAAAATAAGTTTCTATTTCTAAACATGTTCTAGAAACATTAATATTTAAAACACAACAAGACAAGCTCAGCCATCGCCTGTGAAATGTGGGTCTGAGTTCAGTGCTGTAGATTTTTGTGGGCAGCGAGTGTTTGGGCAGTGGACTGAGGCGTCCCTGGGCAGCAGGGCGAGAGAAACAGTTTCTGTGTCTGTCAGAGAAAGAGGAGAAATATAAAAGACGGAGCAGCAGGAGAGAAGATCCCAACAGAAGACAGGAGCATGGCGGCTGCAGAGGGAGACAACAGAGTGGAAAAATCAATGTCTGGAAGACAGAAAACAAAAGGAGTCCAACAGAAGAAGATAAAAGCTTGTCAGTACTTAGAGCAGTGATACGCTGTTTGCTTCTGGATTTAACTTCTATTATTGATGGAAGTGTTGCTGAATAACAGAGTGATTATTCAGCTGCAGTTTGATTCTGTTCCACCTACACATCTGCTCTTTTTATCTTCTGCATCTTTAGTTATCAGACTCATTCTGCATTCTTTGTGCTATTTCAGCCATTTGTATGTCAAAACGTTCGGCTCATTCAAGAGTTGGGTGTCATGACTTTTAGTTATTGTAGCTTTTATGTATTTCAAGATATTTAATTTTATTGTCAAGTATTTTCCTTGAAGAGATGCATTGATCATCTACTTCACCGTAATTGATCTCTTTTTGTTTTTCATGCTAATTTTAGCTTTGTGCTATCATTATGATCCATTTAACTTTTAGCTAGCCCATTGTTTTATTTAGCTTCTAGCTAGTCTTGTGGTACTTTTAGTTTTTAGCTACCCTTTAGTTTTATTTAGCTCCTGTCATTGTTTAAAGTTTTTGTCTTTTTTATGCTATCCCCTTGTTTCTTTTAGACTTTAGCCTTTAGTCTTTTGATACTTTTAGCTTCTAGCTACTCTTTTGCTTCTTTTAGCTTGTAACTAGCATTTTCAGACTTAACTTCTATCTTGTTTTACTGTGTTTGTCTTTTTATGCCACTTGGAGCTTTTAACTATCATTCTCTTACCTTTAGCTTTTAGCTGGCCCATCATTTTTTTTTTTTAGCTTTTAGCTAGTCTTCTTGTTCCCACTTTTAGCTTTTAGCTACCTTTTTGCTTCTTTTAGCTTACAGTCTGCCTTTAATAACTTAACTTGGATCTTAACTTACTGTGTTTGGTCAAAATATCCAGAAACGATTTGCTTTCAATTACTGAGGCAGGTTGAGTCGACTTCATGCTGTTATCCAAACTCCACTGCCCTTTACGGAACATTTCTGAAATGTCAAGGAGAACGTTGGGGAGGCTGTTGACCCAAGGTTGGTCCGATGAGCTCTGCTGGGAGCCAGACTTTTATTAGAAACCTGTGGTGGTACAAGGACCTGAGTGTTGCTGGAAGTGTGGTTCATTCAGAGGGTGGAGGATGTTTATTTACAGATTAATCTATGTTAATAATAAGTCCATCCACATGGTCACCACAGCTAAACAACCTCAAATGATGTCTCCTTTTTTCAGCATAAGGTTTTAGTTTTATACTCTGGCTTCTGTTTGTGCTGCTTAAACAGAAAATAGTAAATTTCATGTTGAAGCTGAAGCTAGGATTACAGTGATGATTTGTTTTCTGAATCCCTGCAGCTTTCTTTTCTCCTGTTTAATCTGATTTCTCAGTCATTTGTTCACCAACTCGCCTTCATCAAGTCGTCTTTGTTCTCTATAAATATTTATCTCTTTTCCTCTCTTAGCTGTTTTGCTCGACTCCTCCTTTTTCTGGCGTTCGGATGAAAGTTTTGGCACATTATGGATTTATTTATTTTTTATAACAGATGGAGTCACTGGTGATTTTCAGCTTGTGAAAGGCAGCTCTGAGGTTTTTTTAATTACACGACTCTGGCACTTTTCAAGTTTTCAGTGTTTTTTTGACTTTGTGCCTCAGTGATGTGTGTTTCTGCGTCCCTCCCAGTGGAGAGTGTTAAGCCTGAGGCAGAAACAGGCATGGAGCTGAGCTGACATCGTACAGTAACAGGCTGTGTGTGTTTCACTGCTCATGCACTCGACTGGGGCGTTGGAGGAGGGGAAGAGGTAAGGAGATAAATTAGAAAAAGGTCAAAAAGTATCAGGGTGGTGCAGCGTTGGTGTGAGCCTGCATGCTGATTGAAAGGGGTTCAGAGCAGTGATGATGGGTGAGGAGATAAATCAGGAAATGGTTGGAGAGTGAAAGAATCGGAGGAGGCGAGAGGTGAAGTTCAGACAGAACTCAAAGACTTTCTCCTCCTCTTCATTCTCAGGTTCTGTTCTGGTTCCTCTTTTTATCAACAAATCTGCAAACTAAATCTAAAGCAGAAAAAACTAAGGTAAAAATACATAAAAACATAAAACACATTGTATTACCATGAGTTTGTACTGGTTACACACTTGGTATGTTCTGGGTATGTACCTAAAATTTACTTGGTACATACTGGATTTATACCTGGTACTTCGTACAAGGTATGTATCCAATATATACCAAGTTTCACGTAAGTACCAAATACTAAGTAAATATGATGCAAATAACTGGTAAGTAACAGTTATGTACCAAGTAAGTACCAGTTTCAAACCAATTAAGTACCCTGTTTGTACCAAGTAGCTACCAGATTATGTACCAAGTAATTACCAGATTAAAATAAACTATGTACCAGGTTCTAACCAATTAATTACCCAGTTCAAACCAATTAAGTATCAAGTTCAAACCAAGTAACTACTTGTTTCATATCAAGTACATACTATGTAAATACTCTGTAAATACCATATAAACACTATGTAAGAACAAATATTTAAAGAGGGGGTAGTTTCTGAAAGTTCCTCAGATGGCAGAAAAGACCCTCGTCTTCATCTCCTTCATCCCCCCTCTGTTTGTCCTCCCTCCTGCTCGTCTGATGCAGTGAAGGAGAAATCTTGTGCATTTCATCATGACACAGAAAAACCCTCAGCGATGCGTCTTGCTCTGCCTCGCCCCCCTCTGCCGGAGTGCCGCCGCGTGCCTCTCGAGCGCTGATAAATGGCTGCCACCTGCCTCATTTTTCACCATCTCATCATCAAACGCTCTGACACAAAAGCCCCCTGCGCACTCCTCAACAATAACAAGAACAATCGCTGAGCCCCAGGAATGAGACGGGCTGATGGAAAGGACAAATGGTTCCGCACAGAAGAAGGAAAGAAACTAGAAAGAAGGAAATCAGATCAATCTCGGCTCTTTTAAATAAAAAAAAGACTCCTGTTGTTGAAGAACTAAGGCCACACTCAGTTCTAGTTTTATGGGTTCTGGATCATTTTAGTAAAGCTGGGGCTCAGATGTGACCCAAATCTTTTTTATTTTATTTATCCTTTATTTATACAAGAAAATCTCTTGAGACGCATTGTCTCATTTACAAGAGAGACCTGTTAATCTGATTTTAGGTTTTGTTTTCCACTTTTATATGTGGTTTTAAATCAAATACGTATCTGGTCATTAAAGCATTTCATCCAATAGGGTGACAAACAGATGATGCTCAATGTTTCAAACACTTGAAATGATCAGATTCTGCTTTACAAATATCATCTCAACCCTGATGTTTGCTTATCCATCACATTTCCCCAGAGAGAACAACTGTACGAGTTGGTTTTTTTTTTCTGACTGTAACACTTGATTTTATTGTGAATAAAAAAAAAACCCACCCAGCAGCACACGCTCACACCCACCTCTCCACACATCCTCTGTTTCTTTAATGAACCCTCAGCCTCGAGGCTTCTTCACTGCAGCTCACTGTAACGCCTCCTTCATAAGTCATTGTGTGTGTGTGTGTGTGTATGTGTGTGTGTGTGTGTGAGAGAGTAGATCAACATGAGATGATGTCGCGACAACCCCTTTCTTCGTTTTCACTGCAGCTCATCTGCATCAGAGAGTTTTACTACAGGAGAGGCTGACGTGAATCAGTCGTTCTGATTTTTGACTCAAACCTTAAATGTGTTTTATTTATCGTTTTATTTTTAGTGCAAACAGCTGATAAATCTCTAACATAATGCGACACATTGTGCACCCTCACCTCCGCAGCTGCAGAGATTTAGCAACAAGAGTTCTGTTTGATTTACAAACAGTTTTGTCATTTCCCTCCTCTCCGTCTTTCATCATGGGATAAAATTTGTCCCTCCGTTGCAGATTTTTACTCAACATAGTTAAAACAAGTGTAACCCCTAGTCCAGAATAGTTGGAACATAAATAAAAACAATGTAATGATTTGCAAATCTTCTAACCTCATTTTATTCACAGTGAAAAGTGTAGGTTTTAGTGTAAAATCTTTAGATTTCCACATCAAATATGTTAAATTTTAAACTTTGCTCTCATCGTTAACGAAATGCTTTAATCTGATTTATCTGACAACACAAGTGCAGGATGATGATAGAAGTAAAAAAAATCACTAATATTCAGACAGATGGGAAGAAAAAGTGATGCGACGTGGTCAAAACAAAACTTCCCACTGATTTTCTCACTTAAATCTTGTTTTAAAGCTTTAAAAGTGATTGTTGATCCTTCCAGGATCGGCTGAAACAATGCTCACACCAAGTGTTCTCCCAAAACATTACATAAAAGTGTGTCAAACAAGCTGTTACAGTCTGACAACCAAACTGGATTAGGCTGTTCCTGTTGCTGAACGGGAGGCAGAATTAGATTTTTTTTGGTAAATAATTTCTTTTGGGGGACGGAGCTGCTGGACTTGAGCGGTCAGGATGTTGATGCCTGAACGGTTCATTTCTTCTGTTTAACTACTGTCACTTCCTAAAAGCTCCTCGTCACCAGCCTCTAGTCTGCAAAAATCAACTGAATTAACTAATGTTTACTGACAGAAACAACTGAGTTTGTTTAAAAGAAGCATAACGTCTGATACTTGGAGGCTTTTTTACTCTGAGGTCATTTCAGACCAAGTTTTAGGAGAGAGAGGAGTGATAACAAAATGTACAAAGCAAAGCTATGAATATTGAGGTTGTTTTTCCTTCAGGATATTCCATTATCCAATCCAATCCAATTTTATTTGTAAAGCACTTTTTGCACCAAAGTAGACCAAAGTGCTGTACAGAATCAGCATTCCAACACAACTCATACAAAAACAAACTCTATCACACTTAAAATAGAAAAAATATAAGAAGGTAATAAAAACAAAGTAAAAACAAGGAATAAAAAACAATAAAATGCCTAAAACCTAATTTAAAATCTAGACTAAAACGAAAAATTTCTACAAGAAATAAAATCTAGTAAAAAATCAACAACACAAACCCTTACACAATGTCAAAAGCCAAAGAAAACAAGTGGATATTCCATTAGGACTTTATACTTTATGAGATATTTAGCTTTTTTTGATATTTGTTTCCTCGTTGAAAATCAATGGAGCGGTCTTCATCCTTAAAACCTTTAAAATGTTCAGAAAATGTTACTGTACTTTTTAAAGTTTAGTTTAGTTTTTTTTTTTACTTCTTTGTGCTAGTCTGGTATAAACCAGCCCCTCATTCTTGGCCTTTCTTCGTACAGAGGGTCTGGAATCTCTCAGCTATAGAGAAGCGATTGCTTCCGGGAGGCGTGGCCTCTGTTGAAGTTTAAAACGATTGGATCTGATTTACCCAATCGCTTACAGCTGGCCGCGACGTATGTGAAGTAGGCTAAGCTAAGAGGCTAATTGGAAACTGCATGCACACTTGTAAACAACCCTACTGAGAGGAGCTGAACAAGATGACTCTTGCAGGCTTTGTGAGACAAATTATCTGTTTGCTGATTGGCTGATTGGCTAAGGTAAAAAGCTACAGAAGAAATCCTTGTCTAGGGGAGAAATCCCAGACAGAGCAGTGAAAGAACTGAGTGGAACTAAGGCAAGAGCCAGGCTATTTTTATGCTAATTTCAGCTTCCTTCGGGTTCTGATTTACGCTTTTTATGCATTTTTTTTTAGCTACCATTTTGATATTTTTTTGCTCATTTTTGTTTGTTTCAACTTTTGATGCTTCTTTCAGCTGTTGATGCTTTAGCTAACTGGAGCTTTTTTCAGCTAAATTGTTTTTTCAAATCTTAGAGCATTAGACATTCACACAACATTTTCACAGGAGATGCTAATCCTCAAGGGCAGGGGTGGACAATCCTGGTCCTTGAGGGCCATGACCCTGTATGTTTTACTTATTTCTCTGCTCCAACACAGCTGATTTGAATGAGGGAGATCATCAGGCCTCTGCAGAACTTGAAGAGGTAATTCAATGATTGAATTGGGTGAGTTGGAGCAGAGAAACAAGTAAAACATGACCATGATTGCTGATCTAGATAGTTTTATGTCTTTGTTTTGTGTGTCTTTTATCAGTTTAACAGGTTAGAACCAGATTGTTTCTTTGCACTATATTTTTTCACCACATCTTATTTAAATACAACCAGTTTTACTTTAGAGGAATGTTATTTTGACCTTCTGTGTACCTGCACCTGTACAGGTTGGCTGATGTTCTGGATTCTTGTCATGAATATTTAACCAAAATGTCAGTGTCCATCAGATGTTTGCTGCTGTCATTTTGAATCATGAAACTGCAGAAAACAAAAGAAAACTTGAAGCCTGTCACTCCTCAGACGTCGTCCTTGTTGTGTTATTTTTTCCCTCTCTGTGAGCCGGTCAGCGGTCTGAGGGTGGACTGGTTTCTGTCAGGTCCTCATCAGATCAGAGCTGGTCTGAAACGCCGTAATCAAACCTCTCGTTGTGCTCCGAGCTCCGTCTCAGCGCCGCCGTTTGTTTCTTTACTTTTAATCTGACATTTCAAAGGAGCAGGCAGACGTGTCGCCTCACCAGCAGCTCGCTCGGCTTCAGCGCTTCTTGTAAACCGAAGAAAGTCAAGGTAGTTCCTGGTGTTTGATTATTCAGATAATAAGACTTTTACTCATTTCTGAGTGCGGGGAGGAATTTTCATGAAACTATCAGGAAATAATCCTCAGACAACTGATTTGCTTTAGGTGTGAATCTAATTTAAGAATAGAAATGACAAACTGGTTCTATGGTAGTAGCTGAGAGAGACCCCCAGCACATACTCTGAACACAACAGCTCAAAATATTCCATCTTCAAGGTAAAATGTCGGTATCAGGTAAGGTCTGAACTCAAAATGAACCGAATCTGTTTGTTGGAATTAAATTTGTCACCTTGATGATGTCCATAAAAGTCAATAATTAATAAAAAGCAGCTCTGCTCCTCCGCTGACTGAATCAGAACACCATCCTTGACCTCCGCCTTCACCCCGAATAAACACCCGAACACCCCGGATCATAAAGGTCGATGCTCCGGGGTCGCCTCGGACCACCTCGCGATTCATCTTCCTGACGGCGTGAAGGAGATGATTACCTGAGAAGTGGCGAGGATCTTCTACTCCCCCCCGAGCGCGAGGGTTAATGTGAGGAGCAGAGCCTGCTGCCTGACCAGCATCACAAATCAGCTCCTGGGCCTGTTTGGCATCAACAAACCTGCTGACTTCAGGGAGTTGTGTGTGCGGATCGTTGTGTTTACAGTGTGTGTGTGTGTGTGTGTGTGTGCAGATCGTTGTGTTCACAGTGTGTGTGAAGAGGTCGCGGGTCGTATGGAAATGCATGTTTGCATATCAGAAGCCTCAAAAGGCAGCTGTTGTTGAACCTTTGCTCTCTCCTCTTACTGAAGCTGTAAATGGAGGTCCATTTGCTGTTTAAATTATAGATCACTTTCATTAGTTCCTGACTGGTCCAGAGCAGAGAGTCCGGTGTGCAGAGGCTAAACTTCTCTCTTTCTTTGACTGTGATGTTTCAGTTTCTGATGGAGGACGGTTGTGTACCACAAACCCACCCACACAGACCAGTATTTGTGTTTTTGTTTTCCCATCACCCACTGGAACACAAGTTAGGAGTCATCAGGACTCTGTACCACAGAGCAGACAGTGTCCCCAGAAACCAAGGAGCCCTAGGGTAAAAGAGAAATCACATTCAAGACAGGCCCTGGAGCAGCGTGGTTATCCTAACTGGACTTTCCTGAAAGCAGACAAGAAACCAAAACAAGTCTCGAGTCAACCACCAGGTGAAAATAAAGACCCCCAAACACAGACCCAAACCAGTCGTCATTCCATACGTTGCAGGAGTTTCAGAGAAACTGAGACGTTTATTCTCTAAACATGACTCATCTACAGGTCAGGACTCTGCAGAGGGATGAAGACGTTCTCATCGTTGATGGAGAGGAACGTTGGTTTGAGAGAGGAGTAAAGGAGGTCATTTTTGTGAATCTATTTAAGTTTTTTTGAAGCAGTAAAGTCTGAAAGCTGCAGCAGCGATGATGATGGTGCATAAAGAACGTAGCATCTCTTACAGTCAGCTAATCACAGCCCATACGTATCACGTTTCACTGAGAGAGAACAGAACGAGCCTGTTTTATCTCTATATCCAGTCTAAATGCTTTTGTTGCTGCTCCGAGCAGAACATGCAGGACTTAGTTGTGCAGAGAGTTCATTCTACATGTTGTCACCAGATTTGCAAAGAAAAAAAAGATGCTTGAGAAAGAAAACAAGATATTTGTGCTCCCTGAGATCTTAAAGATCTGCTTGAAAGCATGAAGAGCCTCAGATGTTGGAGCAGTCTGTTTGGTTTTCCTGAAATCTAACATCATTTATTTTAGAAATTCAGTTCAGTGTAGCAAGTTACCTCTATTAATTATCTATAGTTTAAATTAGCTTTTTAATTTATAACCTCAGCTCTGAATGTGTCAGGGCCTTGTTTGAAATTATTAATCTCAAAATCCCAAATCTTATTCCCATTGGAACTCAGTAAGGGTTACAGCATTGTAGAGGCACAAAACAGAGAAAAATAAAGTTAAATATTTAAAAAAGTATAAAAGGTAAACTAAAGTTTGTAGCAAATATTCCTCATAAAACTGTTAAAATAGCAGCCTGTTGGATAAATATTCCTAGACTTTAACTGAGTTTGTCACAAACCATCAGAGCTTCACTTTAAAAGAGTTTCTTTTTTTTCTTCAACGCTCATAATTTGTGTTTCCTCAACAATAATCTCCTGACAGATAACAGCTGCAGCGTCAGACTGTATCACTGCCAGGACGTGTTAAAGTCAGAACACAACATTTTTGTCTTTTATGTCAGGAAAATTAAAAGAGACAAGCAGGAGAGAGTAGATCCATAAATAAAAGCTGTCATGGAGAGTTATTTAGCTGCAGGTTTACTGAGCGATAAGACAGAAGAAGAAGAAAGACATCTTTTTACTTCCTGCTGTTTTGTTAGTTTTTCATATATTTGTTCATTTTTACCTGCAGAGAAAACCCTAACCCTAACCCTGGGTCTGTTGTTTGTGATATTTTCTGTTAAGTCTTAAAATTGTTAATTAACCTTCTTCCGCTTCTGTCCCGCCCGTTTTCAGCACGTCATCACAGCCGCTTCTCTCTACAGGGTAGTAGATGAGAGTCATCCCCAATAAATAATCTAAACTCACATTTCTGCACATTACACAACATTCTATTGAATCATTGTGTTTGAGCGGCTACAGCTGGATTCTGACGTCTCTTCAAACTTTTTAAACAATCCAAGCTGAAGTTTCCTTTGAATCTATGTTTTGTTTAGTTTTTTAATTCTGTTGCGTTCGAGTCTAAACGTTGGACAACTCAGTGCTTTTAGACATCGAACAGTGCTGAATCATTAAAAAAAAAACATGCTCCATTAAAAGATTTTCTTCCTTGTTTTCCTTTCTCTTGTGCCAGGTTTGAAAATGATGCGGCTGAGGACCTCAAGATAAAGACCGCCGGTCCCCGAGGAGCCCTTAAAGGTCCATCTGTGTGTGTGTGTGTGTGTGTGTGAGACCTTGTTTTTGCTACCTGGTGGGGGTTTGGTTTAGGATCAAGGTGTGAATTGAGTTTAGGTTAGTTTTAGGGTCAGGTAGAGGTACCTGTGAGGTTAATTTTAGGGTAAATAGTCAGGGTTAGGATATAAAATTTCCAAAAAAATGAATGGAAGTCAATGGAAAGTCCCCATAAGGATAGAGAGACATACAGTAGTATGTGTGTGTGAGTGAGAGAGGGGGAACTTTTAAAAAAGTGCAGCTGTTTTAATGTGGGCCAAGAAGAAACTGTTAAGATTAACTGTATCTATTTTGTGCTCTCAGCCCATTTTTACAGCCTGATGTGGGTCAGAGCGGTTCTTTTTATAAACTGTTCTCATTATCATTTTGGGTCGCTCAGCTTTTTGAACAGAAGAGCTCCTGAAACAAATCAGAGACGTCCCTGATCTGCCACAGAGCGCCGCTCATTTGTTCACGTCTGTGTGTGTGTTTAAAGATAACAAACCACACACCGGCGGACGTGCAGCCGTCAGCGAGCACCTCAGACCGGATCCTGCACGCCGCCGGTCCCTGAGAGGCGGGGCTGACGCTGCAGGGACGGTGGTCAGATGGAGCAGTATTGATCAGCTGGTGGAGACTGGACAGAGACAGAACAAACAAAACAATATTTCTTTTTAATGACAATAAAAATCATTTTTATAAGAACAGTTTCAATAAAGACTCATGAAAGTTTAAAGAATCATTCTTGGAGTTTGAGTCCAGACAAAAGAATCTGGTTCTGTTTGGTTCTTTCAGTGGATATTTTTCCTCAGTTCTCATCAGTCACTGAAAATCTGACGCTCTGAGGAAGACTCTGACAGGTTTTTACTCTTCAGCAGCTCTGTTTGCTCGGCACTTTTCCCCTCTGTAATCACTCCATCTTCCTCGCCGTCTCCGTCCCTCCTCCTGAGGTTCAGAGGCTCTGAGCTCTTTAAACTCAGCCGGATTGATTTTCCCGTCTGTTCTCTTAACCCTGGGGTCTCTGACAGAGGGCGGTGATCCTGGTGTTCTCTGACAGCTCCGGCACTTTTCTCTCTACTGCTCCTCAGATTTATATATAATTATATATTTTCTATACGTTCAGAAAGTCGTGCAAAATCTTTTTTGATGGTTGCTTGTTGACAAACTCAGACTCTCAGGATAAAAACTGAAGGAAGTCCTGAAAACTCAGAAACAGGACGCAGTAGAGGCGTGAAACTGACTTTAACATTTCAATTTAATTTAAAAATGTATTCATTTCATTAAAAAATAAGGTTATATACAATAAAAAAACAAAGAAAATACACAAATTAAAAATCAAAATAAAATGAAAGGTAGCTGAAGAAGAATAAATCTTAAAATGTCTGCCCCTTTTAACCCCAGAATATATTCAAACGAAACATAATTTACAAAACAATACTAAATAAAAATAAAAAAACATCAACTCAAACAATTCATATAGCTTCACATTTTGCTCTTTCGTATACCTTCAAGAATCTAGCTTTGATGATGCTGAAAACAGAAAGAAATGACGACAAATGAAGGAAGCAAAGAAATAAACAGTAAAAGAAAAAGAAGCCTTTGGATTTATTATTTATTATTATTGATTAAAGCTGGTTTATTTACCCATTGTTTTAGCAGGTAAAGAGAGGTATTTGGCTATACTTCTTTGCGTGGGGGGTGGCCAAAGAGTTATGTGGGGGCACATATAAATCTAAAAAAACTACCCTGGATTTGAACATGTAAGATGACCACCACTCCACAGCTAAATTTAAAGGCTGTAATTCAGCTATTTTAAGACTAACTGAGCTGGAATTTATTGTAGAGCCAAGAATGATTGTTGATCCCAATTTAAGCTAACTGCTAATGCTAATTTTACAAAGGACTATGATTCAGCCAATAAATACACAACTGGCTGTCTCTATCATTTGTTCAGTTTGTGTTAGGAATGCCTCTCAGCTACTGCCACACAGCGTTTTAGCTCCAAATCTGTAAAACCATTTAGAACAAAAAGTGAACGTTTCTCACAAAGACCAAACATAGCTTATAAAAGCCTGGCTAAACTCATTTCAACACGATTATATTCTTTTATTCTTCTGATGTTGCAGCCAAAAAGGGAAAAGTTCAAAAGTCTCTGCAGGTATAAGTCTGTTAGAAGAAGTGAACAAAGGACGATAAATGATTCAGCGCTGAAGGACGACCAGAGAGATAAGGGATTATTAGTTTTTATTTTGATGTGATTCAAAATAAATGTCTGCATTTCTGTCTGAGAAAACTCAAAAGCTCATTAAAACAAAAGCAATTTATTTTATTTCAAGTGCAAGGACAAACATCTGCAGACATCATCTGTGATTTTCAGTATTTACTTTCCAATTTTCAGTATTTTTAAAGTTTGTAAAACATTAAAGAGTCACTCAGTCTAAACTAAACTGAACTGGAAGCTGGTTTCAACAAGTAAACCTGCAGACTGGAGAAATGCTCGTCTGTTCTACCTGTTTTAAGACTTGCTCAGAAACTTCTGCTGCAGCAAATCGAATCAGTTTTAGATCCTGGATCAGAGTTTCAGGTTCTCCCTTTTTCTTTATTTTATTGTATTTTTTGTGAGAGGTTAGGTGAGATAAGACGCCGTCACCGGTGCTGGGCAGAATCACAGAGACCCAGGGTTCAGATTCTTCTGTCTCTCTTCTGTGGAGGGGAGGGGGGGGGGATCCAAAACAATATCCAATTCTGTTAGATGAATGACTTCCAAGAGAACAAAGAGATGAAGCGCTTTCAGTCGCCTTCATCTCGGGGGTTCCATCCAGCTCATTTCTCAGTGCTTGGTTTAACCATCAAACATTGTTTCATGTGGTCCCCGGCTCCTCGGGAGCATTAAATATTAGCTGTGTGTGTCTCTTCTCAGGAGTAGCTACAGTACACCTAAACCTCCTGGTGCTTTTCATCTGGATGGAGATTAAAGGAGCTGAGAAAAGAGACCACACCTTCTGCTTTATTGTGTCTCTCTGATCGAAGCTAATGCTCTTTGATGCATTAAGGACTCTGTCTTCTTACTTACAACTGTGTGTGTGTGTGTGTGTGTGTGTGTGTGTGTGTGTGTGTGTGTGTGT
>JARVGW010000221.1:3140568-3151457 GCA_031762495.1 Anablepsoides rubrolineatus
TGTGTTGGAGCAGAGAAACAAGTAAAACATGCAGGGCTGCGGACCTCGAGGACCGGAATTGATGATCCCTGGGTTAGAAGATGATCGTAGGTTCACAGTCTGCATCTAAAATTAATGAAACTATTTTAAAATAAAGTTCCTAATGGAAAACTGTAATAAACAGATTATTGTAATCTGTAGAAATCTCTGAGTTTAAAGGATGAAAATCAACATTTGATGGTCGTGACTTTCAGGCCCTCAGGGGCCACTGCATTAAAAACAGGTCTGGTTCTGTTCTGGACACTGCACAGAAAGAACTGTTTAGATTTTAAGTTCATACACAGTTCCAAATGCTGCTTTTCTGATGGTATAGGGGTGCATTAGTATCTCTGGCATGGGCAGCTCACTGATAGACTTTTATGTTTTCTATGATCCATTGTGAACAAATTATGAGTTTAGGAGACTTGCAAACATTAGCATTCTGTTTTTTTTTGTTTTTTGTTTTTACTATTTTCACAATATATCCATAGCGTAGTGCTGTAAAACAGACACCTGTGGCAGTGCTATATTTATAGTAGGACACATTTTATATTTTATTTACCTGTGAGGCGATGATTCTTCATGGTTCTCCTCTCTGTTTTGTTGCAGGAGAACAGAAAAGTCGCAGGTTTTCCCGCTCCTCTACATGTAAAATCAAGAGTCAGTGTTCAGGCTTGTGCACGTGGGATGAAAATTGACCCGGCAGTTTGCTGTAATTTGTTTAATTATCGATCCAAGGCGCTGTAATCAACAAGGTGCCACCCTGGAGGCGACAAACGGGAACAAATGTTTAATGACAGCCTCTAATTGGTGAGTCTGAGGACAGGCGTGGAGCACATTCTCCTTATCTTCTCCTCATCTCAGCATGAGCAGTCATTAGCCCTCACAGGATCAAGGAGGAAATCTGTCATGTTGGGCAGTTTTTTTAAAGCTTCTGTTGAGCAGAACCAAGGAGGTGCCTCCCACTGAGCGGCACCTCACACACAGGAGAGGAGAAGAGGAGCCACATACAGCTGTTCAATATTCAGCTCCTGCTCCGGGCAGTAAAATAAAGGAGGCTGCAGCACCATATGTTGAACATGTTTGCTCTCATTCTCACCACATTTCTGTCAGAAAACATCCTGCATTAACTGGACCTCAGTCATCTTCTCTATAAGCTTTAAATAAACAGGAGTGGGTTTTCTGCAGGTGCTCCTCCCACCAACCAAAAACCTGCATGTTAGGTTAATTAATAACTCTAAACTGTCCATTAGTGTGGGTGAGAGTGTATGGTATGTTGGTAACAACTAATATCTTACCTGTTGCAGATAGATCTGACATTGAGCATTCAGACAGAAACATCCAATGTCCAGGTGAGATTTAGCAGATTTTGCAGCAGCCGGCGGTCCGAGCCGGACTCCTCCAGGGGCTCAGATCCATAATGATCAGTCTGTGAAGCTCACTGAATAATGCAGAGCTTTATAATAGAAGCCGCTCTCTAATGGCAGAGACAGATAAGGACTGTTTGGCTCCAAACAGTTTGTTTGTTTATCTGGATGGTGTGAGCACGCCGCAGAGAGAAGATGCAGATTTTACTGTAAAACTGATGATCCTGCAGGAGCAGAATGAGGCCAGGACTCTGTCGGATCCAGTTCTTCAGCTGCTTCCCCACTTTTGTTTGGACAGGAGGCCGGTTTCAGCCTCTGAATGGAGTTTCCCTCTGTGCACACTTCACCTCTGACCGCTGAGGATGGAGACAGAAAACTGAAGCTTTGTCGGCTCTGCTCAGACAGGGAGATGATGAAGGGGGAGTCAGGAGGGGGGGGGGGTCGTCTGACACTTAACTGTGATTCCTTGTGTGTGTGTCAACATACTTGGCCAATATACCTGATTCTGATTACCAACACTCAGATCACTAACACTATGGTGCAGTATGAGGGCCAAAATTAAGATGATTGTGCAACCAGCAGTTGCTACATCTTTAGCAGGAGGCTAGATCTGTTGCTAAGCCAGCTATTGATCTGATTAATGATGGCTAACTGAGCAGCTGGCCCCGGTAACTGAGAGACAGGCGCTGGCAAATGAGAAGGAGACTATTCATTTGTGTTAGCATTGGAGAGGCTAACAGCTAGCATGGATAAGCTGGTGTTAGCATTGATTGATTAGATCAATAACTGAGATAGGAATAGATATAGCCTCCTGCTATAAGGATGTAGCAACCGCTGGTTGCAAAATAGTCTTAATTTTGGCCCTCATACTGTGCCATATTACACATCTTGAAAAACCTCACAGTATTGAAATAAAATGAAAAACTTAAAATAAAGTCATGCATTCTTTTAAACAATACAAGACCATTTTCTTTAAATCTCCAAATGTTTTCATGTGTGCAGAGGCTTCATTCAGGACAAAATAACCCTCCTAATAAATGTTATAGTGTGTGATAAGTTTCCTCAGAGTTTTACAGAGCAGAGGAGGCCGCCGCTCTGTGGGAGCAGCTGTGTTTTAGGACTCAATAACGTGGTGCAGATGAAACCCTGTAAAGGACAAGAGTCTGCGGTGGAAACAGGTGAGCTCTCAGCATCTCCCCTCTCAATTACATCAAGTGCTCAAAGTGTCTCCTTGTAAAAATGTCCAGCTCTCTCTCTGCTGCATCCGGGGCTTATTTCACCCAAACGGAAATTACATTTTAAGTAGAAATGAACCCAGTTTGCTGAGAGGGGAGGGACATTTTACAAACACTTCAGGCTTCATTGTTGGTGAAATAAAGGAAAAACAGAGAAGAGAAAGTGATTTTAAACGTCTTGTTCTTCAGTTTAACATCATGAGTCTGCTTTTATTTTGTAAAGAAAAACTCAGATATAGAATGTTTTTATTTTATCTGCAGTAAACAAAGCACTTATTTAAAGAAATAAATAATGTATAATGTTAAACAGTTTGAGTATGTTTGTTCTATAGAACACATTTCTGAACACACCACAGGGAGGTGAAGTGATGAATAATAGAAACAAGAAGTTAACCGGCTTTCTTCTGATGTTTGAGTTTATTTTATTTATTTCTTTAGAATGAGACAGTTTTGTTTGACATTGTTTGTAAAATCAGCGTTCTCCTCCTGCTACACCTGTGTGCTCATGGTGTGAATTAGATAACAAATCTTCAAATTAAAGGCCTACATTTTGTTGAAGCTATGCATCACCCACCGCCTAAAACTTTAAAAACAAGCTGTTTTGGTCCAAATTGAAAATACTGTGAAAAGCCCCACAGAATGCTGCAAATTTTGCACACAATCACCTGGGATTGGAGTATGTGTTGGGTATGATTCTAAGCTACTAGCACAGCAAATTTTAGCCCAATAATAAAATGATTGAATTTTAGCCATTTTGTGTATATTTAGACTTGTTTTAGCTTTCAGCTTCTTTTAGTTTGCCAGCCTTTTAGCTTTAGCTGGTGTTTTGTTAATTTTAGCTACCTTATGCTCATTTTATTTTTAAACTATAGCATTCTGATACTTTTACTTGTTAAAATTGTTGGCTTAAATTTTTGCTATTTTTTCTATTTGTTTTTAAATTCATTAATTAAAACCCAGAAAGAAAAAAATATATATACTGTACAATAAAAAACACAAATGGTAAATAAAATGAAAAATGAAAGGATTTATTAAAATAAAAAATAAAATCATTTTTGAACTTGAGTTTTGCTACTTTTTGTTTTTACCTAGCTGTTTGATATTACTTTTCTCCATCAGCTAACTTTTTGCTGATTTTGCCTATTTTTGAACTACTTTTAGCTTGTTTTTGCTATTATGTTTTCACTAGCAGTTACCTTAAGCCAATGTTCTGTTTCTTTTTGCATTAAGTAGCATTTTACTTCTTTTAGCTTTAATAACTCAGTTTTAGCTTTTTTTTTTTTTTTTTTAGCTGTTTTCAGTGTTCAGTGGATTTTCATAGAAAAACATAATTTCTCTAATAACCTAATTGTTCTGGTTTTGTACTCATCTGTCAGAATTTCTTCCTGGTTACAAACTAAGATCACTCTGACTAGTGTCTGCTGCAGGTAAGATAGTCATTACTCGTGCTCAGTGTATCCTTACCTAAAATATCCTTAGATATATATTTTTTAATTGTACTGTTGAGTGCAGCTCAGTTGTGAATCTGAACACTCTGAATTTACAAATGAAAATAATTACCTGAACTCTTTGTTGAGTCCACTTCTTTGTTGCACAAACTCTGAGCGTTTTCTGTCCTTTCTGGAAACAAAGCTGGAGAGGTTCACACTTCACACCCCCGTGGCCCTCGGTGTTTGGGTGAAGGTGAACCACAGCAGCCGAGTGTGATTGTGTTGGGTTAACGAGGGGAACGTGTCGCTGCGCTCCTCTCTGAGGAACAAAACCCCACAAGGCCACAGTCAACAGGCTCTCATCTGCCTCCTCTTCCTCACGTTCTCTACATCCACATGTGAGCATCTCATTGTGTTTCATTCATTAAAACAGCTTCATCACTCAGGAAGTTATGAATCATTTCTCGTTTCACCTTCAACGGTTTTTAGAAACAGAAAAACAAAATGTTTTGCCAAATAATTACTGAATGTTTCACATGAAATGACTGGACCCATCATGGATCCGCTCGTCATGGAGCTGACGGGCTGCGCTATGATGACGCCTTCATCCTGTCATGTGAACAGGAAGCTGCGTGAGAGGCTGATGAAAAGGAGTTGCAGGTTATCAGAGTTGTAGAAAATCATCTTTTAGTTTTAAGTTGTCGCTCATTTGTTTGTCTGTAGCAAAATGGATGGTCTCCATATCAGTAAAATTTACTGACATGGAGCTGAAACAGGAGGCTTCCAGGATCCAGCTTTCTTCTGTTCCCTGAGGATGAGGAAGATGGAACTCCTCTTCCTCTCCCCCACCCATCTTTTGTTCCCTTTCAGTCGTCCCAGGGTCCCAACCTCTATCAGGCCCAACAGATTGAATTGTTTTCCACCTGCAGCAGACACCGAGGCCAGGAGGGGAACAAATTCAGTCAGATGCACCTAGGAGTTTCTCACATGCCAGATTGCTTCAGCACCGAAGCCAAGAGGCCGCTGGAAGGATTTCTGCACTGGCTGGTTGCAGCAAGAGAGGGGATATTTTCATGCTCCATCCATCTGGCGCCACGTTTTCATGTTTTCTGATGAGCCGAACAGCCCAAAGAAAGCTGTTTGTCATTTTAGAGCCGCACTGTCATCTGTGCCTGAGACAGGCCGTGTTGTGCTTAATTAAATCCATCACGGCCTCAGAGCAAATTTCTTTATTGACCCAGAGCAAACTGGTAAACATGTTGATTGTACTTCCACAGTTAAACAGCTCTCAGTGAAGTCCTGATCGACTGCCTGAGTACATGAAGTCTGTTAGATCCTGAACCGGTGCACAGATGGAACCAGCTTTTTTTTTTCTTCTGAAAAACAAACCTTTGGCTCCTGCTGTTAGAGAAAATAAGTGTGAGGCTCAGCAGCAAATCATGCCGGACGCTTTGTTCACTTGACTCAAGCAGGTTTCTGAGAAAAACAATCCTGGGAACATCGAACTACGTCAATTAGTTGAACAAGAATAACTACACTTTAATGTCCCTGATGTGAACTGTATGTCATCAGTTTTTAGATTTAACAAATGAAAAGATGACATTGTGTTGTAGCTTTAACAAGAAGCTGTTTCCTTTAACTAAAGGAAACTGTTCTAACAGGATGACACGTTTTCATGTGTACTATCATTTATTTATTGTTTGGGATGGATGGATGGATGGATGAACAGATAGATGGATGGAAGGATGAACAGATAGATGGATGGACGGATAGATAGATGGACGGATGGATGGATAGATAGATGGATGAACAGATGAATGGATGGACGGATGGATGGATGGGTGGATGGATGGACAGATGGATGGATAGATGGATGGATGATTGATGAATGGATTGATTGATGAATGAATGGATGTACAGATGGTTGGATGGATGGATGGATGGATGATGGATGATAGGCTGGTTGGATGGATGAATGATGGACGGATGGGCGGATATATGATGGATGGATGAATGGATGAATGATGGATGGATGATGGATGGACGATGGATGGACGGACGGATGAATGAATAGATGATGGATGGATGGATGGATAGATGGAGGGATGAACAGATGGATGGATGATGGATGGACGGATGAATGATGGATGGATGATAGAATAGATGATGGATGGATGAATGGATTATAGATGGATGGATAGATGATGGATGGATGTATGGATGGATGGATGGATGGATGGATAGATGAAGGGATGAACAGATGAATGGATGGATGGATGATGGATGGACGGATGAAGGATGGATAGATGGGTGGATGGATAGATGAAGGGATGAACAGATGAATGGATGGATGGATGATGGATGGACAGATGAATGATGGATAGATGGGTGGATGGATAGATGATGGATGGACGGATGGATGATGGATGGACAAACGGATGAAAGAATAGATGATGGATGGATGAATGGATGTATAGATGGATGGATAGATGGAGGGATGAACAGATGGATGGATGGATGGATGATGGCTGGATGGACAGATGAATGATGGATGGATGGATAAAAGGATGATGGATAGACGGATGGATGATGGATGGATGATGGATAGACGGATGAACGATGGTTGGATGGACGGATGGATGGACGGATGGATGGATGATGGATGGATGGAAATTTAATAATGAATTCCTTTTTTGTTTTTAATGCTATATTTATACAAAATTTAAAAAATTTTAGATGTAAAAGGTCTAAGCAGATTATATTTATTGTATTGTATTTTATATATTTTTTGCATTAATCAACAGTATAAAAACGCTTGACTTGATTTATAAGGTATTTAATTTCAGAATTAATTTAACAAAATTATTTGTTTTATTACATGTTTACTGCAATAAAATGAGTAAAAATGTTTATTTATTCCTAAAAAATTTTTTTTCAGGTAATAATATGTGGAGCCCGGTAATAATACTAAACTGTGATAGATATGTTTAATAAAATAAAGAAAACATAATTCATTTGTTGTTTATTTGCGCTCGCGCGTGTGTTTATATTTTGGTGTGTAACCGGAAAAAGCAGCGATGACGTCACACGGCCGCTTCAGTGCATTCTGGGTTCAACCCAACATGGCGGCGCCCTTGCCGAAGTGCTGAAGCAGTAGCTCTCGGGAGAAACTAACGGCTCCGCGCGCGATTTTCGTGGAAGCCGTCGAACCGAATCGGCTCCCGGTGCCGGTGGTTCGTAGGAGACCCCAGCGGGACCCCCGTTACGGCCGAACCGGTCCGTGTGTTGGCGTGGCTGTGGCAGAGAGTCCGTGTGAAGATGGGCCTCGTCTCCTGCTCCTTCCCGTAGCGAAGAGCCGCGGGGAGAGGAGCCGCACGTTCCCCTGCAGACACACTCCTCCGGTCCACTTTGACGGCTTTAACCTCCTGTACCGGCTCTGGACGCTGCCCTACACCTTCCTGACCAGGATCATCTGCGCCACCGTGTCTGTCATCGTCCGGCGACGGAGAGCAGCTTCCCCAGCCCGGGTCGACCATCCCGCAGCACCGACAAGGTCCGCATCAGCAACACACCGCCACGATTTAGCGCTATTTCTGCACATCTGCGCCGTGTCGAGTTAAAACCCGCAGTTTGACAGCCGAGAGGAGGAGATGGGAGTTAGTTTGGAGGAGAACAGCTGTCCAGTTAGCCAGGCTAATGAAGCTAACTTAAAGCCATGACTGCAGGAGCAGAAAACAAAAATAAAGCCTTCACCCACTCATCACTTCCATATTATAAATATGAGAGTTAGGTGCAGCAATAGTAACACATATATTAAACTGTTTAACCTGGCCTGAGACTTTGGATTGCTCATATATTAATATTTTGGAATAATAGAATATGATTTCTTGCATATTCATATTATGCATTGCGATATATTAAGAAATGCTTGAACTCTTCCCTCTGCTTCTCTCCCTGCATTTTGTATCATGTCTGTTTATATAAGCTGAAACGATCCGTCAACAGTAACATAATGTCTCACACACACACACACATATACAGCTGTGGGCCAGGTCTGGTGTCAAGCTGACACTGCTTTGTGCTTTGTCAACAGGATGTGGGCCAGCTCTGGCAATGATGGCGCTGTTTTAAGATAACCTTTGGTTTATGTGACCCAAATCTGTCAGTGCCACAACTGGCCCAGTTGTGTTTAGGTTTACATGGTGCTGGCCAGGGTTGTTATAGTTAACGATAACTAACTAAAACTATAATCTTTTTACAAAGCTTACTGAAATTATAGATAGAATATCCTTAGTTTTAGCGTTTGTCAAATTTGTTCTTTTTTTTTTTTCATGTTCTGTAACAACACTTGTTTACAATTTGCTGCTGCTCAGCATCATCTGCTAAATGACAACAACAAAAGTTAGCAGAAAGCAGCAACGTCCACTTTGTTATTTCTTTGAATATGACTGAGAAAAATCAAATCAAGTGTCTTTTAGTGGAAACAGGTGATAAAACAGGTGGAATACTTCTCAAGAGAAAAACTGCATGAATCAAGCTGACACAAGATGGCTGACTATGACTATCTTGACACACTAGCGTCTCTCAGTAACTCCTGTGAAAAACAAGCAACAGGTAGCACCAGGTTGGAGACAACTATTGTCATCGTCCTAAAATAACCACCCAAGTTTTTAGTTGGTAAAATTGATTTAGGTAATTATTTTAGGAAGGTGTTGCTATAAAGGACTGTTTTAACTAGTGACCAAATAGCTGCTGGTTAGTTAACTCATAGGAACATCACAAGCTGGAGGATGCATTGGCAAATATGTTTATTCAAACTATTATGATACTAATGAAAACCAAACTAATTAAAAATGCAATAACAACTAATAAAAACTAGCAAATCCACCATAAAAACTAATTAAAACTAAATGAATTAAAAGGAAAAAAGTCACAACAAAATCAAACTAAACTATAATGAAAAATCCAAAACTATTATAACCTTGGTGCTGGCCCATTCACGGACCACCTCTGGCAAACCACATGTGGGCCACCGTCATTCTACTGTTTATGTTAGTCAGCAGAGAGGGTGAGTTGATGCTACCAGCCTCGTTTAGCTGAGCCATGAGAGGCTCTCCTCTGACTACATATCCCAGAATGTTGTTTGGTTCTGGATTAGAAATTATCAACATATCCGACAGATTTTCTGATACTGATCACGTGACTGTCTGTTGTCATATATATTGTTTTTTGTTTTTATGTCCAGCTCAGAGTTAGGGAAACTAAATTAAGTGGAGTTTCAGATTCATGCTTTTATTTTTAAATTAAAATGCGATTAGCGTGAGACATTGTGAGGAAGTTGAGGAGGACCGTGGACGACATTTTGGAAAATCCCTTCTGATCGAGCTTCATATGTCACTCAGAGGCTGAAATATAACCAACTGTTTGCGTGCGTGCATTCACCCCATGAGCTGAAGAATTTCTGTGAACTCCTGTTAAATCGTTGACTTTAATCCAGACAGATGTTTCATTTCAGCTGTTTTTACCGAAATCAGGAAATTCAAAGCAAAATGTTACACGAGTCGTAGTCGTCATCACATGAAACAAAGAAAGTTCTAGACTTAAACGGTGCAAAAACTCAACCGTGTCTGGTGTTTCACTGGTTTCCCTCTGCTGACATGTGCAGAAATGTTGTTGGTTTTTGTGTGCTGATGGAGTCACTTCTGCAGAAATCAAACCAACAGTTTCAGGCTGTAAAGTTTAGTCACAGTACAGTTATTTGACTGTTTTTAAAGCTACTTCTCTAAACACAGATTGTTAAATTTTAGCAGTTAAACACATTGAAATAAACAAATCGTGTCACTGACTCTTAGGTTTGCAGAAAATATAAAACAATTTAGACAAAATCAGCGTGACTAACTTCACACATTCTGTGGCCCAAATAAAATTAAAATAATTAATTTAATTATTTTTTGTCAGAAACTCATCGGGTCTGTTGTCGCCTCTCTGCAGGGCTCTGATGAAAATGGACTCGGACTTGCTTCACTCGCCGGCCGTGGGCCTCGCTGAGGAAGAGGAGGCCGACATGAACGACTGGAAGCTTCCTCTGGCCTTCATGAAGAAGAGACACCTGGAGAAGATTGAGGGCTCCAAGGCTTTGGCGCAGAGCTGGAGGATGAAGGACCGGGTAAATCTGCACATGTTCTGTCCCTCCAAAATGTCTGACCTGTCTGCGTTCATTTATTAGCTCAAACTTCCTGATGCATTTTATAGTACAGGTTGAATTGAGATTTTGCATTTATGCTCCAGACTTCTATTTTTACCTAAATCAGTGAAACAGCCGAACAGGTTTGACTGGTTCATTCCTGCATGAAGACTCACATAATCTCCTTTTTCTTCTGTAAATTCCTGGCGGTCAATCCGTTTGCACGATTCAAGTGTGGCATAAGTACTCCAGCTTTAGTGCTGTGTCTTCAGCAAGTGACTTTTTATTTTATTTTTTTATTGAACAAAATAGAACATAAACACATAAAAAAATGACATTCTCATATACAAAAATCAATAATCTACATTTGTATTTAGAGCACAACTCCTTCAATATTATAAAACAAGCACTTTTTCCCCTTTTTAACAAAGCCTAAGAAACCAAAAAATAAAATTTAAATAAATAAAATAAACTAAAATAAACAATTTAAGGGGTTATTAACTGAATTTTCTTCATTAATTCGTACAATTTTTCAGGTTTTGCTTTTGGCATCTTACTTATACACCTTTTAAATAAGGTGTTAGATTTTTTATGTTTTCAGTCTTACATTTTTTCACTCAGATGTTTCACTTAATTAATCCAAGTTCCTGTGTTT
>JARVGW010000221.1:3185584-3196175 GCA_031762495.1 Anablepsoides rubrolineatus
AATGCCTCTGCAGCATCTAAAAATGTAAAAATAAGCTCAGGTGAACCTTTATAATGGTAGGACTTAAAGGGTTAATAGAGAAATCAGTCAGTCTAACATAAAAAATGTAGTTAAGTTATTTTGTGCAGACATATATTTTTTTAAATATATAATTATACATAATGTGTTTGTTTGCACTGAATATAAAGATGGTTAAATATTTTTATGACTGTATCTGACTCAAGTTTTGCCAAAAATGTTTTTTATTAAATATTAAAAACATTAAAATGACAAATATAAATTACAGAAACGCTGTTCAAAATATAAACTGTGTACTTTGACTAAGAACATGGACACAGTGTATAATGTTATGACTTCACTATACTGTGTACTTGTGTGTGGTGGTAAGAGTTATTCTGCATTTATCATTATTGAGGTGAATATTGCCCAGCTCTACCTTCTGTTATGTTCAATAAAACTCTTTTACGTTTAATAGTATTTGTGTATAATTTTATCCACATTTAGTCAGTCGTACACATGGTACTTTTCAGTGTTTATAAGAAGGCGTGTTAAAACGCTGTTTCTATGCAGGAAATACCAGGTAGAGCTCAGTTAGTGTTTGTTAGCAGTGCTCAGTTTTCTGTTGAGTCAAAGTTAAACGTGAAACACTGAGGTACTTTCAGGGCAAACATAATGCTCATGTGGGCCTCAGTGAAAATGAATATGACACTCTTGAGTTATGGCGTACTCTGATTTTTGGTAACCAAGAGAAAGCCAAGAAAAAAACAAAATCTTCCCCATAGATTGCAATATTTAGTTGAAGCGAGTGGTAAAAGCAGCTCAAACAGAAACATCCTTCAAAGTTTAAATGAGTCACAGAAAGTTGGACTTTCCATCAGTAAAATAGTATTTGGATATTTTTAATGGTTTGGTGTAACGCCAGGCATGAGTACCTGCTCAGTGGAGCAGAAATGACACAGAAGCAGGTAGTGTTTAATAACTTTAGCTGCTAGCTTGTTAGTCAGACGGTGTTAAACTGTGGGCAGAAGAACAAAAGCCAAGTCCTTATTTAAAATGTTAGCTGACCCGACAGAAGAGTCAGAACATGGAGGGCTTTTAGGTAGGAATACTTTTATGCTGGCCTTTTTTTTGGCCAATTACCCAGAGCTCAAAGCAGCTCTTATTCTTAGGGTTGAACAAAATCTGGGTAGAAACTGAACTAAATTTGGCAGGGCTATTCATCTCTTAAGCCCAAACTCTTGGTTTTCTACTTTAATTACTTTAATTAGTTCTTTTAGTTAAACACACATGTTTGGTAATACAGAAACACCAGAATCTTGGCTACAAGCTGGTAAAAAACATTTTATGAACACTCAATACAGTTAAAACTACAAGCAGTTGAAGATAAAACTATGAAAGTGAAAATAAAATGTGGCAAGTCAGAGATGTCAAAATAATATTTGTGTTAAATAAGAGGCATAAAGTGTTATTTTTGTTTTTGTTGTTGTTTTACTATCACTACATTTATTTCATAAGGTTCTGTATGTTGTATTCATGATTAAATGCAGCAAAATAAACTATTTCAAAGGTAACAGATCTTTGTAATACTTGGTTTATTTACATACATAATGACTTTATTTGCTGGATGTTTTTTAATTGCTGTGCCGTTGGTCTGCGTTAACTGTGGTCCCCAGAGCAATTTAGTTGAATAGCCCTGAAATATGGCCTGAAAGAGAAACTTTTGTGAACATGTGGTTAAATATTTAAATAAACAGGATTTGAGCCTCTGTCTGATGTGGGTGCTTTAAGGGTTATGTTCCTAATTTTACTTCCTCAGTTTTTAACCTAATCAACTGCACAACATCAGACACTAATATTTTCTAAATTTGTTACAACTCAGCTGTTTTTCTACCCTCTTTGCATGAATTTATGCATTTTTTATTTGAACTTTGTCTCTGCTGCACCTAAACTCTCAGATTCTCATTCTATTTGAGTTTCCTGTCTAAAACTGGAAGTGAAAAGTCTTTTAGACTTAATTCTTCAACTTAAACCGCTGTAGAAACCTGAATATCTAACTTCCTAACAAAAACAAAGTGAATTCTAGAGTCATTAGTCATTAAAATATTTTTAAAAAGACCTTCTAACAAGCCCCAAGCACACTCCACAGATCCTATAACATCCTCTTACCTTTGTTCCTTATCAGTACCAGTGTTTAAATTACTCACAGGAAATTAAAAACAAGTCAAATCTGAAGGAGATAGATTGACCTTTGAGCCACACCAGCTTTCTGATGGCTTTATTAGAATCATTTTTTCTTTAGGTTTAAGAGAAGCTGGATCTGATCAGGTCGACCCAGATTCACGGGAAGGCGAGCAGGAAAAGCTTCGGGGACAAAGAGAGAGGAAAAGAACATCGAAAGCCATTCATTACTGCCAGTCCACGAGCGCAGTCAGTTTAATGAAGACAGATAGTGTCTCTATCTGTCAACACAGGAAGCTTATCTCTGTATTAAGCAGGCTCGCCATTAGGAACATGTTAGAAGATTGATCTGGAGCGTTTAGCCACTTGGTCAACACCTTAATTAGGTTGAAGTTTGACACCAGCTCCTGTTTGTCTTCGCTGTACCCTCCGTGCTGAGGACGACCTTGTCGTTTCACACGAAGCAGCAGAAATAGTCCTTTTATCAACTGCAGAAAACAAAATCTCACTATTCAGAGTAGTAATCTCTTCCTGTCTTCTTACTGCTGTTCTTTTACAGGCTGCTGCTGCTGCAAGGTCATGGGATTATTGTCAGAGGACTGCTCCTTTTTCCTTCCCAGTCTTTAGTTGTGTTACTTTAATTCAGATGAATTACAGTAACATAATTCAGTAACTGAATTAATTTAGCCTTAAAGCAGCAGCTGCTTAAATCAAACATTTCAGTTGATCTTAATGAAACAAGACTTTAGAGAAAATGCATTTTCTGTGAAAATGTGGTGTGAATGCTGAGTGATGAATAACTTTACAGAAATTTGTCAAATAATTAATTTCTGCTGAAGTTTTTAACTTTAAACAAGCAGAACAGAAGGGCTCAGCAATGCAGCAACTAAGATTAAAATAAAATAAATGATTAGAAAATTTGTATCTACAGGTTAAAATTAGCAAAAGAAAAATTAAAATTAAACAGTGTCTAAAAGGCAAAACTAGCCAAACTAACTTAAAGGTAAAATTAACAAATATACTGATTAAAATTTATTTAGATTAAATCAAGCAGATTTTACCTAAAAGCTAAAATAAACTAAATTGTGCTAAAGACAGGAAACTTAATAGTTATTAGCAAAAATAAGCTCAACCAGCTATAAACTAAAGGTTGTACAGCAATAGCTAAAAATAGCAAAGCAACAGCTAACAACTAAAACAAATAAAACGTAGTGAACAGCTTTAATGAAAAAAGTGTTTGAAAATTTTGTAGCTAAAAGATAAAATGATCAAAACTGTAACTAAATCCAAAATATAGCAAAAGCATAGCTAAAAGCTAGCAGTAGCAAAACTATAGCCTAAATATAAAAGTAGCATAAATTCTAAAATAAGCAAAACAATAGCTAAAAGCCATCCATCCATCTTCCTCGTCTTATCAGGGGTCTGGTCTCGGGGGCAGCAGCCTAAAGCAGAGAGACCCTGAGTTTCTGAGATACTTAAACTCCTCTACTTGGAGCTTAAAGCTCAATGTACTAAACAATAACTGAAAGCTAAAATTAGCAAGATGGTAGCTAAAAGCTAAACTCAGCAGAACTGTAGCAAAAAGCTAAGATTAACAAAACTGTACCTAAAAAAAAAAAGGTGCAGAAGAAAACAAAAACTTAATATTCATAATCATTTTTCTGATTCAGCTGAACTTCAGCTGTGGTTTTTAGGGTAAGAAAGAACACTGTGAGGCATTAGAGGTGCCAAAGTAGCTGTAAAATTTTAAACTAATGTAGTTGTTTTTGATGCAACACAAAGATAAATTGGGGTTTTATTATAACTGACAAATCACCAACCTCTGGCTTAAGTTGATTTATTTATGTCACAACAGGACAGGATTAAGAATCACTGATAGTTTTACATTGTAAAACTTATCCAACCTAAAATGTTTTTATTTTGAGGAATAATTTAAGGATGCTTTTAATATTTCCATCTGCTGAGCTTTTTCTCTAATTCAGTTTTAGCTCTCCATCCTGCTCTCGTTAAACGCGTCACCTGATCCTCGCAGAGTTTCTGATTTCTCTTTCAGGATGTTGGAGGCTGATTGCAATGTTTAACTAACACTTCTCATTGAAGATAAACGGTATAAAAAGGTATAGTTTGTCTCACCTACAGTAAAAAGGTCAAACTCCTGATTGTTGAGTCAATTTACTCCAAAAGGTTTCATTTCTGGGATTCATCTTTGAGTCAGTTCATCTAAACTTATGGAAACATTCAGAAACATGGTGGTGAATTATTAGACAAATGCACATTATGTTGCATTAAATGGATTTCTAATGCGACCTTTCTGGTTATTGCTTCATACTTTCATCTGTGGGGAAATAAAGACTTCCTGAGTACTGTCAGGAATTTCCCCTGATTGCTTTTAGGCTTCTTCATCTCCTCTATTTCCTGTCAATAGAGCAAAGTCTTTTGGACCTTGCGATTACGTTAAATGCAATATTGTTAAAGCCACTTGTGCAATCATTTCCCCTCTCAGTGGCAATGCTTGCCAGTCATTGCTAAAACAAAGCTGCAGGAGTTAGGATGATGTGGGATTTATTTTTAGCAGCAAATGCCTCCTTGATTTTTTTTATTTTTATTATTTTATTTTTTTTTTAGAAATAAAAGTACTGTTAGTTTCCCCAGTGATGAACTAATCTCCTGGGAAGGTGAGAAGAAAGGTGGGCGGTGTATTCCCTCTCACACGATGGAAGGAGGTCATTTTTCTGCAGCCTCCATAAGTTTTGATCCAAACACAAGCAGGTAAAGCTGGTTCATTAATCACCCATCATCTTTGTTTTTATAAACACGTCTTTTACTCATGGACAAAAGACTAAATTACTGAATCAGATGTTATTTATCCTCCGATGAAAAGGCTTTTACTAAAAACTGACTCTGTGGACATACAAAGCAGGAATATATTTAGTTTTTATTCTCAGCCTTTTTGTTTAGCACCTTTACTTTATTCTCCTTGCTTTAATACAAAGATATGCTTACAGGTAAAGGACTAGTGTTCCTTAAAGGAATGCATATCACCCGCCACCTTTCATACCTGAGCTACAAATTAAGATAATTATTTCATAGTTGACTGTGGCTGCCATCTTGTATTGTAAACTAATAATTCCGGTAAGTTTTATTAAAATCTCTCTGGTTTCACTTTCAGAAACATTAACGCTTATTAAAACTGTTACTAAAACCAAAATATGGCAAAAGTGTAGCTAAAAGCATTAGCAAAACTATAGCCTAAAGATAAAAGTGGCATAGGTAAAAGCTAAATTGCGACTAAATTCTAAAATGAGCCAAACAGTAGCTAAAAGCTAAATACAGTAAAATCAAACTAAACCATAACTAAAAGCTAAAATTAGCAAGATGGTAGCTAGAATCTAAACTCAGCAAAGCTATTACCGCTTTTTATCATTGAGCAAAAGAAAAAGCCTTTTCTCGCTTTGTTCTTCAAAAAAACTGTGATTCTGTTTATTGTTTTAGGGACAAGAGGCCAAAATGAGTCTTACCAGCATCACAACAATCATTCATTCATAACGAGAGGAGCTTTTAGAGCTTGTTGCTTAAAGATTTTATTGTTTTGGTTTTTTTAGCCTTGATGCTTAAAGAGGAAGGATGTTTTTTCCACACCGCAGCACAAATAACTGTAATATGTCTGCAGTTTGGGCTCTTGATCAATACTAATAACTCTTTACTAAACACACTGCTGTAATTTCTCTGTAAGCTTGTTTCTGTGGGAGTGCATTGAAATGCAAGAATAATGATTTGTACCAAACATAAATTACTAACGTTTAAAACTGTAGCTACGATACAACATTTAATCTTTGTCTGCTTGTGTTTTATACTTGAAATAAAGGATAAATAAGTCAGGTATTTATTATAAAACTAGTTCAGTATTTTATTATAGGATCCATATTCTGCTGAATCACTGTTTGCTGTGATTTTTTAAAAGGCCGTCAGTCAAACAGTAGTTGTGTGAAAACAACATATAATCCAATCATTTCTTGAATTATGATGTTTTTTATGCTGGAAATATTACAAGTTTAGTTCATGTTGTACAGTGTACCACTGCCAAGCAGATACGCACATTATTCTTGACCAAACAACACATTTTGATGTATTTTTATACACAGAAACAGAAAATCAATAATAAAAATCAATGTTTACACATTAGCGCCCCTAAAAAAAAGAACATTTCTCTTCAAAATGAGACTCTGAGGTTTTTACATTTCATCACTTTCAGCCGTCTTTAAGGTAAAATATCTTAATTAAAAATGTGCTTACTGTAGTCAGATTTTAATTGGACTGGAGCTTTAGAGGTCTCTCTGCCCCTTTTCTATCACACACGTCATCATCACATCCACACAGGTTTTAATTTAATGCTCTTATCGAGGCGCCCTTTAATCTGAAACTCAATCAGTCACGCCAAACAACAGTTTACCTTTCTGTTGTGACGTGTTTTGCTTCCTAAAACCCAACCACATTAAATATTTTCTAATTTAGATGTACGTTATGTCAAAACCAAAAACAGACTGGATGCTTTCAAATATCTGTGCAAAGACTGGAAGAAGTAATTAAAGTTTCTGCAAGAAGACAGGAAGTCCTAATTGATGGATCGGCTCAGTTTTCATACAAGATGGTGGATAAATTCTAAGCTTTTAAGTTATTATCAGAGCTCGTTTGTTGATGTGTAACAGAAGTAGTGTGCATGTGGGATAATCCCGCCCTCTTGAGTGTACAACCCAACAGTGTTTGTTGCATTTGGACCTTCTGCTGGTTACATAACTCATGTCACTTAGTCAGCAGCAGCAGAACTGTTCTGACTCCTGCTGCTCTCTTCCAGCGTCCAACTTGTTCCACAAACACGAACGCACCAGCCAATCCAAACTGTTCTCACTGCTCTGAACGAGCAACAAGTACAGATACACTGTAAAAACTGTCCATCTAACCAAGTCTTAAAACCTTATATCCAGCCAAAAAAATCTTTTTGATCTTATTAAACATCTTGAAATACTTGATTTGACTCAATTCTTTCTTATTTCAAGAATCTTACCAAGTAAAATTTTCTTACTCCATTGGCAGAAGTGTTTGACTTAATTTGAGTCAAATTTTCAGGCTAACAAGACAAATAATCTGACACATTCTGAAAACAAGATTATTATTCTGACACAATCAGTTCTTGTTTAGTAAATCAGACTCAAAATAAGATCAAAAAGAGTTTTTGGCTGAATATAAGCTTTTAAAACTTGGTTAGATGGACAGTTTTTGCAGTGTATGAGTTTAAAATGAAACATTTGAAACTTGGACTTCATTCTAACTTGTTAAAATCCAGCGGGTTGGAATAGGAGGCGGGGATTTGCAGGCTGTAAATCCTGACAGGAGGTGTTTGCTGGCAGGATGGGACGGTGATGTGTCATCACTCCACAGAGACCTGCTGTGAACCTCGTCAGGCCGGACACACAGGACCCAGCAGGACTGCCGTCACCAGGGAAATGACTATCACATCCATTCGTTCAACTTGGCTCGACTTTCTCAGAGAAATCAGAATAAGTGTTCATTTATTTTAGTTTGCTGCTGCTCAGTAATATTTAAATTCTGAGAATATGTTGCCTGTTTATGTATATTTTCCTTTAACTCACTGGTTCATCACTCACTGCTGTGCTGTGAGGAGTTTAGTCAGTGTTGTTGGCATGTCATTGGAAGCAGCCAAGTCACGAGTAAACTGAACCTTATGTCAGGTTTAAACTTTAAATATCGATGTGATCACAATCAGTTTAACTGTGGGAGACGTTCTTATGTGTGTGTGGACCAAGAAAAGCTGCTGTTTTGTTTGAAGACTCTTCGTTTTTTTTTTAATTTCCCTGTTTGTGATTTAGAGTCTGGTTTATATTGGTCTATATTAAATCCAAAGGCAACAAAGAATTCAGCATTGAAACCCAGATTAAATCTGATTAGGTGGGAGATTTGCAAGCAGCTATATTTCTTTATAAATATTTCATGCTTTAATCAAATCGTGTTGACTGAGAGGGAAGAAATACAGTTATCTGAAGCTTAATTGATGTTGAAAGCTTTTCTGTGAAAATGAGATCAGCCTCGGCTATAAAACGTTGATCAAATATGTATCTGAGACATTAGCATGCGAGGTGGAGCTTTCTGAAACACTTTTGGATTTGATATTTTTGTTTGAAGAAGCGACAGAAGATGGAGATGATTTGACCAAAATCATCTCCTCTTGTCTCTTCTCACCAGAAGAGAATCTTTGTTTAAAACTTGGGGGGGGGATTTACAGGGTGAGGCAAAACTCTCAGGAACAGGGCCGCCATCTTGGATTAGAGTGGGAAAGTGGTGGGGGGTGTCATGTAGCATATCAAAGAAGACCAGAGTTGTGTCAGAAATGGATTTCTGCAGTCAGATGTGTGATATCTCTTGTGGTTCAGCTGGGTTCTTCAGCTTCAGCACCACGGACAGCTCTGGGACAATTCTGGTCTTCACACTGGAAAAAGTTGATTTTGATCCAATATGGCGGCTCTAAAGATGGCAGCCATGTTCTTGATGTAGCCTAAGATGATGATAATACATTTTATATAAATTATTTATTTATTTAAATTAAAATACAAAAAAAGAAATAAAACAGAGAATGAAAATACCAATAAAACATCATAAAAACAATGAACAAATCAAAACATTGTACATAACAATAAAACATCCTACAAAAAATAGGGTCCCCTCACACATTATATGCTGAGGTGTTCAGATATTTTATTTTCCCATTTGTCTCTGAAATAAAAGGGTATCCTGAACTTTTGACACTTTAGTTGTAATTAAGGATGCATCGATACTAGGGCTGCGCAATATATCGCAAATTTATCGTTATCGCGATACCAGCCAGTGCAATACACATATGGCAAAAAATGCATAAATTGCAATAAATGATTGGCTCCAATGTTTGCATTTATGTTGTTTGTCAACATCAGTCTGATAAACAAAATGGACCAGAGAAACAACATCAAACCATAATCACTCCATCGTGTTGTGTTGGAAATGATGTATTAGTTGTTTTTTGCTCTGAACCGAGAGGAGAAAAACATCGACACTGTATAATTAATTTTCTTTTATTTATTGCGAGTCATATCGCCATCTCAATATTAAGTATGTTATTGCACATTGCAAGTTTTCTTGATGTCTTGCCCTAATCGATACAGAAAATTCACGATTCAGTTCGATATTTTAGTCTCACAGCTTGATATTTTTTTGATACAAAAAAGACAAATCCATGGTCCATGTCCTTCTTAACTTGTGATATATTGAAATGAATTAGTTTAACCTTAAAAGTCCAGTTTTTAAATGAAATGTTGCTGAAACAGCAAGTTTCTCAGTGGATCTGTGCTCAACAATGCAGCCTAGGTGGAGTAGTTGAACACAGATCCACTGATCCTTCAACATGGAGCATCTTCAGAAGACAAGCTGATAAAATAAATGTTAACAATCTGTTTTGTTCCATACATAGTGTGTTTTTAAAGTACTGTATTAAACTGTTCCATACAGATATTGTTTCACCGCTACCTGTAATCCCATGTTTGAGGTGTAGGAAAATAAACGGGCCTGTTTCCTTTACATCCCAGACATCCTCTTTTTATTAGATTTTTTTGTTCTGTAAAGTATCACCTTGTGTGTGTGACAGCCAGCGAAGCTCACGCTGCATCTTCCAACTTTACAATCTGCATTTAATTGCATCCTGAATGCTTGTAGTCCGATGAAAAGGTCAGCGGTTCTCAGGCGGTGACATGATGATAAATGATGCTCAGATCACACCTTGAAAAGGTGTTTGTTTCCCGGAACCTTCAGGCACGTAATGGAGGGGTTTCACACGGGTGGTCCTCATTTATCCCAGGAAAAGTACGTCAGTTCTTACTTTCAAATGAAAACTAATCTTAGCTCTTCATCTTTTTATGTCACAAACGTCAGCTTCCTGAGTGGCTTCCTCTTGAATTTTAATTAAATTGTCACTTTAATGCAAAGTGCTGTCATGGATGTAAATGTGCATCTTTTAAAAGTTACCAAACTCAACCTGCCTGTTTGTTTTGTTTCTGTTTTACCTGAACTTATTTATTCATCTTTTCCACTTTCTAATATAAATCAACCTCATCACCTCCATGGCTGTGTAACAGTGTCTGTTAGCACCTGATACCTCCACATCCAGCTCTGCCATGTTTCTTCTTTTTCCATCTTCCTCCAAATACAGGAAGCTGAAGATTTGATTGTGCAAGTCAGGAATTACAGGATATCATTAGAAATCAACCATCCAACTTGAACAAAGTCATTAAAAAGTATTTAAAGGGGCGATGTTATGTGCTTTCCAAGCCTATATTCCAAATTTATACTAAAATAAAGTAACTATGTCAAA
>JARVGW010000221.1:3238129-3258960 GCA_031762495.1 Anablepsoides rubrolineatus
TAGAGTAGAGTAGAGTAGAGTAGAGTAGAGTAGAGTAGAGTAGAGTAGAGTAGAGTAGAGTAGAGTAGAGTAGAGTAACACTAAGTAAAACTAAGAACCTATAAAAGTTCATAAAAACACACTCATACAATAGATTTAAAATACCTCCAGCAGCTCAGTCACATCTTATTTTGGTTTGATTGAGAATAATGAAGGCGTTTGGAACAAAGGATTTTTTTTTTAAGTTTATTAATTTCTTTAAAAACAATAACATAAATTCAGCATGTGGTCCTAAGGTAAAACTAATCCTGTAAGAATAGGGCTTATAATAGGGCCCAGATTAAACTCTTCCAAACATGTAAACACAGATGGTTACGTCTTCTTCTCTACTTCCTCAGATTGGATTCTGTTGGAAAAAGCATCAAATAAAGCTCCACAAAAGATAGTTGGTCTGTTTAATTCTCAATTATTACAGAAAATCCACCTCCAGAGAAGCTGCTTTTATTATAGGTTTACTCAGGAGTTTTATTTTTTATGTATTGTTTTATCATCTGGGGGAAAAAGCTCATTAGAATTATGACTGATTTGAACTTGGTCACCTTAATTTACTTCAGACCTCCAGATCTGATGGGTTTTGTGTTTTTGTGAATCATCTGAGTGGTTCTGCAGATAAATATCCAATAAAAAGTATGAAAACTTCCTCCTGAAATAGAGATCTTCTGATTATTCCACACCAGGTTTTATTATTATTTTATCTTATTTCAAACTCACCTCAGGAGATGAGGATTATGCAGGAAATACTGAAGTACAGTTAAAGAGATGAACGACTCCCAAAGGCAGGATGGAAAACCTGAGGAAACAACTAAACATCTCTAAAGAAAGAATCTGCTTTTCTTATTTCATTTTGTCTGATTTGTTCTCCTGACATCTCCGCTGCATGACAGCTTCTTTCTTTTTGTTTTATCTGTTATAATTCATCCCCGCCGAGTCGTTTTGTGGACGACAGGAACAATAACGTTCGACCAGATTGCTTGTAAGGAGAGTTTTAGCACACAAACGTCACATGAATTTACGTCAGATTATTTAATCTGATTTTCTCTCTTTAGGCTGTAGCTTTTAAACTGGTCCAACATTAAACTGAAAGTCAGGAAGGTTAAAAACACACAAACAAAAACTGGTTTTGAGATGTTCCACATAATAATTTAAGTCAGGTACATGTTGTAATAAGAACATAATTTAGTTGAGTTTCTTATTATCGTCATGCTAACAAATGACTAACCTGTCAGTTCTCATGTCTCAGCAGCCCAGGAAAAGACTTGAAACAAACTTTTTAAACATTTTATTGCTAAAAACTTTGTGGCCCCTGAGAGTGGAAGTTGTGTTTTGGTTCCTGGCGTGTCGTACGTGTCGTACAGAAAGCTAAATGTTGAGTCAGCTGATGTCCATGGTGCTTAAATAATGGATAGCCTCGGAGCTCATAAAAGAAAAATGACACTAAACCCATCTCACCTCTTGGATCTGTGGAGCCGGGCCAGCTTTCTGACTCAAAACACAAACTCACCCTTTACTTTCTAACTCATTCAGCTGCTTGTTTGCATCTCTTTACCCACAAACTTTTGTAACTAATAAAACATTAGGCTTATATAATAAACACAATGATTATCAAAGTGTTTCAATATGTTGCTTTTTGTATTATGGACAAATATTCTATCATGTAAAATATTGTATTGTCATAGTAATAATTTTAATACCTACTTTGGTCTTAATTATCGTTATCAAGCAGAAAAATTCACACCAGGAAAGTCCTTTGGTCCACTTGTTTGGTCCGGACCAAATAACAGACTTCATTTTGCATTCACATTGTGCTTTTTGCAAGTGGACTTTAATTTATAAACAAAGCCACACACACCCAGAAATAAAGATGGTGTTAATAATAAATAATGTGAATAATAATAATAATAATAATAATCAATTGTTTTGCAATGATATAATTACAATTTGCTTTAAGCAGTGGTTCCCAAGTTTTTTAGACTTGTGTACCCCCGAGACATTTTGTCATACCACTAGTACCCCCTCTGTCAAATGCAATGATGATTCTCCAAAACTATATGTACAACAACTGATTAATAAATAAAAATTATTAGTTTTTTATTTTTATTTTTTAAATATTTAATTTCATTCGGACAAACAAATAAAACAATACAAATAATAATAACATTATTTAACCCCCTGGAACGAGCTTCTGTCAACGTGGTTCCATTATAAACTGAGTTTTGAACCATTTCTAAGGTGTATTCTGGACAGGACTTTAGATAAACGTTGAAAAAAATCCCATCAAGTTGGTATTTCTTGCTCAAACGCAGAATCTGAGCAGCTTCTGATTGTCCTTTATGAGCACGTGGGCGTGAGTATGAGTAAAACAAGCGGGCCTCGTGCCGCTCGTATCGTCCCGTTTAAAGGTCGCGCACGGAATGGAAACGACACCGAAGCGAAATGTTAAAAATCGCCGGTCGCAGAGATAATTCGATACAATAGTTTGAATAGTTGCATGTTGATGATTTGTTTATTAATTTGATCATCCCTCTGTCTCTGCTCCATCTGTGCGTCCTTCTGTCTCTGCCTCCCACGTTCGTCCAACTCACATTCTGGATGCATCCAGTCACAATAGGCTTTTTTTACATAAGAGAGTCACGAAGCGCAGAGTTACAGTATGTGGACTTTACCTGCTTCCTGCACTCTCAGGCCGACCCGTGCTCGTTTTATTTGCTCTCATAGGGAGCTGGAAACAGAAGATGTAGGCCGCTCTGTATTCTCACCCATCTCCTGTTTCCTCCTGCTTCACAGCATTCACAGACAGATTTCTGACGCCCCGGTCTCATTTTTAACAGAATCATATAACTATAATAGCCCCTAAATTTAGAACGCAGCAGGAAATACTGTATCGATCCGGTAATGAAGCACTTCAGTGACGACACGTAAAGGAGGAAGAGGAGGTGGAAGAGTAGTTCTTTATATTTGATACAATCTTTTTTTACAAACCTGAGTATCTGCTGTTAGAAAGTACCTTTAGACTACCACATTTGAGAAAAATAATAGACTATAATATTCAATAATCTGGGCTGTAATGTCTTTGTGAATCATCATGTGGTTATAATGAAACAGCTGCAAAGAAGCTATCTAACGTCCTTTTTACACTTCTGCAGATCTTTATATATTAAAGGTTCAACAATACATATATCTGTATCGACCTGTTCAATACAGTGCTTTAATACACACTATGTATGGAACAATAGATTTTTAACATTTATTTCATCAGCTTGTCTTCTGAAGATGCTCTGTGTTGAAGGATCAGTGGATCTGTGTTCAACTACTCCACCTAGGCTGCATTGTGGAGCACAGATCCACTGAGGAACATTTCTTTTAAAAACTGTACTTTTGAGGGTAAACAAATGTTCATATTTAATTTCAGTAAATTACAAGTTAAGTAGGGCATGGATATTTCTTTTTTCTTGTATTGAAAAAGTATTGAATCGTGAGACTAAAGCATCAAACTAAATTGTGAATTTTCTGTATCGTTGCATACCTAGTATTTAGATACTTAACTATACGAAAAAAACCACAGTTTTTATGCTTCAGTAAACCCAGCAACATGATAAATGTTTTGTTGAACAAAGCAACTTTAAAACATTGTGTACACCTCACACTTTTATTTATTCAACCTTAATTTAACTAGAAAGTCCCTTGAGACATCTCTTTATAGGAAAAGTGATTTGTTTTCTTTCTCTTCACAAATTTATTGGGAAATTATCAACATCTCAAAGAAGAAAAAAGAGAAGCATCAATAAATAAAAACATGCAAATTTATATCCAAACTCAAATGAGTAAACTGAGCAAAATAAAAGCACACAAACTTTGATCGATGTCCTGCGTCTGAACACCTCGGAGGCCATTTTTCATCCATCTATCTGTTCATCCGTCTAACGGGATGATTCTCCCTCCTCGGATGTATTAGACTGGATCCTGAGCGAGGAGATGAACTGCTGAGTGTTCATCCTCTCTGCTGACTTTCCAAACACCTTTGGCAGGAACTCAAAGTGCTCAGGAGTTGGCCGGCCCTCATCGTACCTGCCAGCAGCTTCACTGCTGCCGTTATTTGTCACTTCCAGGCAGATCTGGAGGCTTAGGTCAGGAGAAGTTCACTCCCTGCACGTTTAAAAGAAACTTGTTGGAGGATCATTAGTGACTTGACACGTTAGGTGTTGTTTTATGATGGAGGGGGGGTTTCAGCGTCACAGTTTCCTGATAATTGAAACTAGGTTCAAGGCTTCAGTCAGAGGAAGAAAAAATAAAAGTGTTTGGCTTGTTCCTGCGCTCTGGTGTAAAAATAACGATGATGATAATTGTTTGGGAGTGACAGAACTCAATGACACGCTGGGGGAAAATTGGATGAAAACACTGTGTTGTGCAACACACTGTATTGCTGTATTTAAAGGTAAGTTTTCAAAACGGATTCACTTCTGTTCAAATAATGAATGCATTAACACGTTTTGCTGCTGACAATAATGTCAGTAAAAACAAGGAACTCAGCTGGGAAGTTGTTTCAGACATTTTGGAGAAGAAACCACAGAACGTCTGTGGATGTAGATTAACTTAAACCCATCTTTATCTTTATGTACTTTAGAATAGAAGAATAGAAATAGCCTTTATTGTCCCACCGAGGGGAAATTCAGGTGTCACAGCAGCATCAGTACAGAGGTTCACACACTAGTTATTTCACAAACTATAGATAGTGCACACAGAACAAGAATTAACACTGACTAGCCATAATACAACTACTATTAATAAAAAAATATAATATAATCTCAACAGACCAATAACTGTAAAGTGAAGTATCACAATGCAGACAAGAAATACAGATGTGAAATTACAGCAGAGTAATAGTGCAAATTATTGTGCAGTTGAATAATGACAGTGAATAACAGTACAAATGATTGTGCAGCAGGAGATGTGTTTGTCTCTGCTGCCATTTTACCACATCAAGATTTTAGCTTTGTGTATAGTTGAATAACTTAACTTCCACTTGAGAAGTGTTCCTTTTCAACCACAGTTCTTGCATTTCTAACCTGACATTTCTGGGCAGTAGATGGGTGTCACTGAGTCCCATGGGTTTTGGACACTCCTGAACTCATGGCCCTGCTGGAAATCTTCTGATTCCAAAGAGAAGTCAGCTTAGTGTGTCTGTTTTTTCCTGCTGCATTGACCTGTGCGTCTACGAGCCACAGCACGGCTGGTTTCTTGACCTTGTTGTGTCCGGTCGCTGCGCTCAGTCTTGCCATGACGTCTGACCTCAGACATAAAACTTCCCTCTACAACTTCAGCAGCAGTGTTTGTTTTTCAACCACTTTTAAGTCTTTTAGACTTTCTGTTTCAAAACCTGACTGTTTGACTCCACTGTTTCTTTTTTTCACGAATATTCTAAATATTTGTCTGCTGAGAATTCTTATCAAGTCAAAGCACACAGATTAATTGTTCCTCAGCTTGTAAACCATCCAAACGATGTAATATAACCTCCAACTAAAACATTTCTGCATGCAACTATAAATTAAATGTTTGTTTTTGCCTGATGTCGCTCTGATCCCAGCCTGCAGCAGTGCAGAAAAGCACAAATATTTATTTGTTGTTTTCTCTTCGTGGGAAACTTAAAGCAAATGTTAATTTGATCACGATGTGTTGTAATCGTCTGGAGCGGTTGCCGCCTTGTCCTGTGAGTAAGCTCTGTGACACACGGCGATCACGGCTGACACGGTGCCATCTGTGTTGTGTTTTTTTTTTTTTGCGTGCTCCAGGATCCCTGGCAGGCTCAACGACAGACGCACGCCACTCGGAGAGCTCAACTGGATCTTCACCGCCATCACCGACACCATCGCGTGGAACGTGTTGCCTAGAGGTGAGGCTTTGACACGACTGTAGCTTTATGGCCATGTTAGCTGCGTTTTTTAATCGTTTTTAGAAAATTACAAACAAAGGTATTTGCATTCACGGCACATGGAGATGACCTCATCGCCCACCTGTTTCATGTTTGCCGCTCACTCAGAGCGTCCCAGGAGACAAACTGTATCTCAGTCTGAATAGCAATGGGACAATGCTGATAGCTGCCAAAGCCTTTTTAAGGCCTCGGGGCTCTGCTGGTAATGAAGCAGTCCACGTTAGTGAGGAGTCCTGTAATGAAGACACACACACACACACATACACATACACACATATCCTTGTGTTTGCATCTAACTGAGAACATTATATTGACTTACATTCATTTTTGTAACTGTATTTATGCCTAACCCAGACATTTTCCTTAAAATTAACCATTACTGGTCTATAGTTAACTCTAACCTAAACCAGAACTTAACTCACACCATATCTCTAAATCTAACTAGTAAAATTAACCATTACTGGTCTATAGTTAACTTTGAGATTTATATAAATGTAAAATGTCATTCCCTCATCAAAAACATATCCAGAGTGTTGCTTTGACTCATCCCTGCATGTTTGCTGCTTTAACTCTTGCTAATACAAAGCTCCGCCCATTTGTACATAGCTCCTCCCTGGAGCTCAGTCTGCAGCTGAGCCCCCGCCCTACAGAACACCCCTTCCTCAAAGCATTGTTGTGAAGATGTGCTGAAGTGGGAGTGTCTGGAATGGTAGCCTCGGGGCTATGATGTTCAATTTGTTTTTGATATATACAGCATTTTTATAACCACTGAAAGTAACATAGTTACTTGAATGTGATAAAAAATTTAATTACATAACCCCCACCCACCCTTTTTTTTTTCTTTTAATAAACTTAATTTACACCATACATCTAAACCTAACAGTAGAGCTGAAAAAAAGTAGAGACCAAGAAAATGGCCTCACTTTGTTGGTTAAAAACAAGTAGACACACACACACACACACACACACAGAGCAGCTTTACACTCTGTCCCTTTATGAAAGAAAAACTTCCCAGCACATAGACAGTGAAATTCTAATGATAAGCCAGAAGAGTGGCAGGGGATTGACCAGGAAATGACTGAATACTTTAATGAGATAAAGTGTCAGACTCAGGTTTTACTGTCCTCTAGGTCCAACATAGAACACTGTCTGCTGTTCTTTAAACTGCACACTTTGCTCTAATTATCTCTAAAAGACTAGAATATTTTTAGTTGGTTTTTCTGTTCTTTAGCAAAATATCTAATGAACCTCTGCAGAAATTTGATGAAAACTCCCACAAATTAAACCCTGGAGGTTCATATGGCTTCGTAATATTTGGAGTCAACAGAATTAAAGATGGCCGCCACATGCAATGGGTTATAACCCAGCCAATTTGAAAGAAATTGAGCTCAAATCGTATTTGTACCTGAGACTTGTTTAACAGAAAATACTCTAAATGATCAAAAGATCTGTTTTGAAAACTTTGCTGTCTGTCTGTTAGCAAAATGTCTCGTGAACCAATGAACGGATATAAAAAAATACAGAAATCATTATAACTTATGATCTTGTAAGATAAAAATTATTCAATATAAACTGGCTACATTTACAGACACTGAGCTACATAATATATATTTTTAATTTAGTCCTTTATTTGTTGAGTTGTTACGATTGTATCTCATCATAAAATGATCTTAGTTTAAAACTTTTGCACGTATCTCAACTTTTTATTTATGACCCATCAGATGTCCCATTTTTTTGTCTTGTATTTATATTCTTCAGGTAATTTTATTCACTCTGTGTCCTGTTTCTGCCCGCTGCCTGATTGATCATCATTATTTTCCCTCCTCCTCCTTCAGACCTGTTCCAGAAGTTATTTCGTCAGGACTTGCTGGTGGCCAGCTTGTTCCGTAACTTCCTGCTAGCAGAGAGGATAATGAGGTCGTACAACTGTACGCCAGTCAGCAGCCCCCGTCTGCCCCCCACCTACATGCACGCCATGTGGTAAGGCGCACACAGACGCAGCTGTTGGTGGGTTTTAGCGGGGAAAAAGAGGCCCTGTTGTTTGCTCATACATAAAGCAAAAAAGGGGTCAAAGAGAATTTCTAACAGGTTTATGTTTTATTAGAAAAGGGACAGTGGTCTTTGTTTTATGTTATGGTATGCATATTTAATGAGAGCAAATGGTTGGTTTCAAAAAGCCACTTGGAGATTGGAAATGGACAAATTAGCCCGAGGGGCTCTTTTGTTCAAATGATACAGCTTGTTAAGTTGACAAAAACTGCTCGCTGAAACTTTTCTATTTGTAATCCATTATTAAAAAACAAAAAATGTTTCTCACAGTGGGATGTTTTAGGAGAGTTCTTACTCTGCTTTATTTTGTGCATCTGGTTCATGTTTTTGTCTAAAATTAGACTGGCGTTGCACAGAAGCTTAGTAAATCATAAAAGTTAACCTCAAGTGTCCATGAGGCCGTCTGTTCCACAAACTTCACATTAATCTATCTAAACGCTTTCACCATGACAGGAATATTAGTTATTAGTGTTTACAGTGCTTTTCCAGAGTTTTCGTTGAACCAGAACATGAACCGTTTGTAACAAGCCTACACTAAAACAGCTAAAACTCAGCTAATTTTATAGATGCTAAGCTAACATTTGCTGTGCTAGTAGCTAAGTGTGCTACATGTATTACAATTTGTTTTCTTTCAAAACTTTGGTAACTGTGTCTGTCAACAGGTCACAATTTGTCTCAAACAAATCCATCCATCCATTCATACATCGATCTCTGTTTGCATCCTTTCATTTTTATTTATCTGTTCATCTATTTACCATCCATCCTTTCTCCAGTGATCACATGTGAGAACCGAGGGACACCATGGACATATCTCTGGTCCATCACAGGGACACATGAAGACAAACAACCGCCCACCCTTTCTCATCTAGGAACAAATTAGTTACCAGTTTCTCTAACGTGCACACTTTTACTGGTGGGAGGAAATCATATTGCCTGTAGAAAACCCTCGGTGCATGGGAGCACATGTAAACCTCGCATTAAAAGACACCAGATTGATCCATCACTGCACCTTCCATCCTTCTACCTTCCATCCTTCTACCTTCCATCCTTCTACCTTCCATCCTTCTACGTTCCATCCTTCTACCTACCATCCCTGCACCTTCCATCCTTCTACCTTCCATCCTTCTACCTTCCATCCTTCTACCTACCATCCCTGCACCTTCCATCCTTCTACCTTCCATCCTTCTACCTACCATCCTTCTACCTTCCATCCTTCTACCTTCCATCCCTGCACCTTCCATCCTTCTATCTTCCATCCCTCTACCTTCCATCACTGCACCTTCCATCCTTCTACCTTTCATCCTTCTACCTTTCATCACTGCAGCTTCCATCCTTCTACCTTTCATCCTTCTATCTTCCATCACTGCAGCTTCCATCCTTCTACCTTCCATCCCTACATCTTCCATCCCAGCACGGTCCATCCCCAGTTGTCTGACTCTCACCAAAGTGACTCTTGCCAAGGTGATACCAAAGATCAATATCTGGACATGAGCCGTGTCTTTGTACTCATTGTTCCCACAGAGCTGTCAGAACACGTGTTCAAACGTACAACAGGTCACAGCACAGTCAGAATGAATGTAAATAAACACTTATTGTACCCATTTTATATTCCTGAATCACCTCACAGCTTCTTAAAATAAAAGTGTAGAGGAGGTCTGAGCTCGCACGTGTAGGTGTTTTTATATGTTTCTGCCTTCAAACATATGTATACTCCTCAGGCTTGTTCCTTATACACTCCACAGTTTTTATTTTTTGCTGTAAAAACTTTCTTTTCTTCTACGGTTCTTCATTCCTCTTATTTTAGATTGTGGCCACTTTTCAGCATTAACCACACAAGAAAGTTAGAGCACAAGCAGTATTAAGCAGGACAAAGTAAAAACAAAGAAGTGCTTTAGGAGTTCAGGCAACAAAACAGAGAGGGCAGTAAATGCTGGAGATAAAAGGCAAATGGGAAAATCAAAGTTTGGAGCAGCTTCGATGGGAGCAGCGAGGACGGAGGGGGGTAATAAGTGATTTTAGGGCTCGTTGATTGATTTCAGGCTCCAACACAAACAGCTACTGTTATTCAAACAGAGCAGAAAAAGGCAGGAGAAATAAAGCCGAGGGTGATTACTCCCCTGAGGGCTCTTTCAGTGTCAGTGGAGTCTGTTTTATATGTGGACTTGTTGCTGCGCCACTCTCTGCAGGAAACTGGAGAAAAGAGCTTAGTCAGCCGCCAAATGGTCTCCCTGCACGGTCCAGCTCTCAGCTGCCGTCCCCGATTCACACACCAAACACGCGTTAAGGAGATGAGTCACTCTCAGGCGAGTTAACGCCACCGTGTAGCGAATTTCCACTCCAAGAGCACGTCCTCCGCCGTGAAGCTGCTCGGTCGGCCGGTTTTCATGCCGATGGGTTACATAAAAACCAGCAGGGATGAATATGAGCTGGCAGGATTTATTCCACAGATTCCAACCATCCTCTTTCAAAAAATGACCAAAAATGAACATTTTGTTGCCTGATTTGGTGAAAAATAAAAAACTAATAGACTTTATGATATAAAATTTCACTTCAAGTTTTTCATTTTTTAAGCCACTTTTTTTTGCCAGGTATATATATATATGTAATATAATAATAATATATAATATATATATGTGACATCAGACTGAGGATTAAGTCAAATTTGGTCAAAATGATCTCAGCGCATTTTTATCTTCCTGATCATGAATCAGTGACCGTACCACCCTTTATACACCAGATGTTGTTTGATTTTGGAAGCTAAGCAGAGTTGGAGACCACCTGGGAATACCAGGTGCCATAAAACCAATGTAGAAGTTGTGCCCACATTGGAACATTAGCAAGAGAAAACCTTTGACCATTATAGGTTATAGGCTGCCTTCTATGATGAATGACAAAAAAAATGAAGATAACTCATTGATATTTGGTCTGAATCCTATTTTAGTTTTTATTGATTAAATGTTGACAAAATGTAATTATTGCAAACATTTTAGTCAATGCATTATAGTGGCCTATACCACTATGGACCTTTGGTTCAATGTGATGCAGCATAATGAACAGAAATACTGTTTTTTGATTGTTTATTACATAATGCAGCAGATTATTACACCACCACATTTTGTAATAATTGCTGCAAAATATAATAACGTTATTACATAATGCATTAAAGACTTTTATTACATTTTGCATCAATTATTACATAATGTGGTTTTAGCATGAGTTTAATACATTATTACATAATACGTTGTTATTACAAAATGAGGTCTTGGAAATGTTTAATTATTTTCTGTCCTGCTAACAAACACAAGCTCAGACAGGCAAAAACAGCATCGCCCTCCTGTTTATATTTGGTACCAAATATCCTAAGTCATAAATGTTCTTAACACTATGAACACATCTGATAATAAAAGATCCTTCAAGGGGCTAAAGATGCAACTACATCCCTGATTACATTCACTTTAATGTGGTTAAATGTGAGTTTAGACAAATATAATAAACCTGAATGCTGGTGAGAAGTATTCCCATCCCTTGTTAATGTTCAGCAGCCATTAATAGTCCTAAAATTATTCTGACATTACATGTGAACAATGTGAAATAAGCATATTATTGAGTATTTTTGCTGCAGTCGACATTGTGGTTTTAATAAGGTAGAATAAAAATAGCTGCATGTTAACTGACACCTGCTCTTAACGCTGCAGTCAGAGAGTTGTATTTGTCGATGTTTTCCACCACTGTATGTTTTCATGTTGCACATTCATCAGTGGGTCCATTATATCTTTAGCACTGTGCTGTCGACCCGGAGTGCAACTCTATTATATCACTCTTGGATAATGGGAAAAGCCATTTAGGCAGCAGAAAGAGTCTCAGACTGAGTGAACTTGGCGTCGCTCACTCAGCATCACATTACATTGCTGTGCATCGACTGGGAACATGAATCAACTCGTAACTCGCACTAACCGAGAGGAAAAAGCCCCGGCGAGGCTCAGAGTTCAATTTGCTGCGAGGGGAGGAAAAAAAAAAGGGAGCGGGAAGAAGGAGGCTGAGAAGAGAGACGGGTAAAAAGAGAAGCTGTGATAAGGTTTGATGCGAGTTGCATAACCCCATGAATTAGAAATGATGACCATGGAAGGAGAGCCAGCGTTTAGAGGGGGGATTAAAGACTCATCACTGCCCTCTCCAGGACCTGCAGATGGGAATCTCATGAGGCGAGCACGCTTGGAGTGTGATCTGAGGGAAACGATTTGGAGCACAGAGGAGAAAAACCAAGTGTTGGAATCAGTTTAAATCCATTTATTGTTTGTTGATGAACAAATCATAGCTGCTACAGTAAGATGCTGGAATCTGCACCTTACCTTTCTGCAGCGTTCACACCTCCTTTTGTAGAAAACAACAAGTTTAGTACAGATATAAGATGTGAATAACCAGGAAGGCTCAATATTTTAGAAGCTCTTCCTCAGACTATGATGTCATTCTAACCTTGTTTTTGTTTGTATTGCCTCTCTGCAGGCAGGCCTGGGACTTGGCCGTGGACATCTGCCTCTCTCAGCTGCCCACCATCATTGAGGAGGGCACCGCCTTCAGAGTAAGGGTGTGAGAAATACCACAACGCTGACATGTATTTAGATGTTTTTTGTTTTTTTTAATGGAGGGGGGTGGGTTACAGAACATCAAACTTTGATGGATGGCTTCTGTCTGCCTCTGATGTCTGAAAACACCAAACGGTTCTTGTTTTCTCTGCTAGCTTCGCCTCCGTTTACCAGCACCACCTCTGATAATTACTCAGACGCACACCTTCCCGGGGGATAACGTTGTAAAATGTCAGATCTTATCACTCAAGCGTGAGCATCAAATCTAAAATACCCCTGTCCGTGCACTTTCGTTATATTTACAGACGGAGACACTGAACGAGGCTTATCCTGCTGACGATCTGTCCGTAAATCTTAATCAACTCATTTCTGCGCTCGACTCAGCCAACAGAACTGAGCGCAGCAGCGTGTGCTCTGTTCTGCACAGTAATCAGGAAACTTTGCTGCTTTGATCTGGACCTTTTCCTTCGTCCACCTAGACCTCCGGAGTTGAGCATCTTGTCCATCGGCCCCCCAGGAGTCGTTTTTCTTCCTCCCTTTCCTCTGCGCCAAGGATGGAAACACTTACCGGCACTATAATTGAGCCTCTGAGGACTGCTAAAGAAGAGCTTTCTGTTCCTCTTTCAGGAGCCTTTAATTCCTGTCGGACGTGCTTCAGCCCTGCGTGTTATTTACAGGAACTTTGTCATGGCTAAACGTTGGCCTGCAGGAAATATGTCAGTGATGAAGTCTGCCAATCACCATTTAAAAAGCTATAACTTGGTAGTAGCTAAGAGTCGCCCTCAACACACATCATTACCTCCATCTCAGGGTCATTATAGTTCACTAAAACTAACTAAATAATGAAAACAAACAAATAATAATTTAAAACACAAAATCATTTTCAGATTAGATTTCACCTGGTCTGTTCTGTCTGTTCTGAGCTCCTTTCAGAACGAGCTGACAACTAATAAAACATTTACATATTGTCAAAAAACAGCTGGGAGTATTATCTTTTTGTGCTTGGACTGTTTCTAGAAGCAATAAAATCCAAAGTAAAGTATAAAAACAAGCACCATCTTTATTTCTGGGTCTGTGCTCTGTCCCGCCCCTGTCATCTCTGTCCAATGGGAGCAATGATTGTAAACCACATGGTTTTGTTTATAAATTAGTTCACAATGTGAATACAAACTACAGCAAACCAATAGAACAAAGTCTGCTTTTGTTCCGGACCAAACAAGTGTACCAAAGAACTTTCCTGGTGTGAATACAGCCTTCGCTGGCATTTCCCACCTCTTCCCCTGTCAGTGAACGCACCGTTCTGATCATTCCTGCTGTAATTTCAAATAACCTGCTGGCAGCAGCCAATCAGGAAGCCCTCTGTGGCGGTAGGGAGGAGAGAAGTTGATGATGATGGATCAGGATTTATGTTGTTACTGCAGTGCAGTGTCACCTCTCAGCTCATTATGTTGGGCCTTTTATAAACTGATGAGCTCGTCGCTGCAGATTGTTTCTCTGTGTGTGTGTTTCTTTGTGTGTGTGTGAGAGAGAGAGAGAGAGAGATGCAGCATTAAAAACAAATAAAAGCCTTATCATCTGTGTGTGTCCACAGCACAGTCCGTTCTTCGCAGAGCAGCTGACAGCGTTTCAGGTGTGGTTGACGATGGGTGTGGAGAACAGAAACCCTCCTGAGCAGCTCCCCATAGTTCTGCAGGTACACACACACACAAACACACACACACACACACACACACACACACACACACACACACATATCCTTGTCTTTGCATCAAACTGAGGGTTTTGTATTGACTTCCGTTCATTTTTGTAACTGTATTAATGCCTAACCCAGACATTTTCCCTAAAATGAACCATTACTGGTCTATAGTTAACTTTAACCTGAACCAGAACTTAATTTACTCCATACCTCTAAACCTAACTAGTAAAATTAATCATTACTGGTCTATAGTTAACACTAACCTGAACCAGAACTTAATTTACTCCATACCTCTAAACCTAACTAGTAAAGCACAGCAGAGCTGCAAACATTAAAGAGGTCTACACTTTATATAAAATACCTCACTTTGATACTATGGTGCAAATGGTCCTCACTCTGTTGTAAAAACAAGTACACACACACACACCATCATCTCTTTGGTATGCATCAACTACATACATTAAACAGCACACGATGACTTCATTAAAGCATCCGTCTCAACCTGAGATAAAAGAAAACGCACCAATAAAATGTAATATTTTAGTTTTTATCAACAACAGCACAGAATGCTGCTGAGGGATGGAAGCCCTAAAATAGGTTGTGAAAACACAACTTTACTGGATGCACTGTCTCACAAAGACACTGCAAAAAGGAAAAAAAACACACACACAAGCTTCTGAGAAAAACAGTTTTCATAAAGCAGCTGGCACCTTATTCCTATTTCAGGTCTGCTGAACTCATTTTACTAAAAGTTATTTTGGTCAGAAAGAATAAACTGTTTCTTACAGAAGTTTCTCAGTGATTTATTGGAAATTGTCATTTGCTGTTTGTCCGTTCAGCTCTGATATGATTTCCTAACTCGCTGCTGTTCTAAACACTGAAGGTGCCAGAGATCACACGCCTCAGCTGAATTCTCCTGAATCGACTGTAGCTGATGTGAAAAGCTATTAGCGTTGCAAGTTGCATGGAAAAAGGGTTTTATTTTCCATTATGCAGCAACAGCACCTTGATTAAACTCGCAAATCACCTGCCAGGAGTGCATCGGCAGCCTGGAATATTACGGCTGCAGGGCTGCCTGCTTACCGCTCCCCTCTCCAAGGCTTCATTTATTAGAATTTATTACTTAAGACAGACTTTTTTCCCTTCGTCAGTCTTCCACCTCAGAAGTAGGAATATCCTGCGTGGAAGTTCACTTCTCTGCTCTTTGGGCTGATTTTCTTTATTACAGCCCTGCAGGCTGAGCTGCGGAGCCGCCGCTGCTGCTGCTGCTGCTGGTGTTAAATTTGATGTCGCGCTCTGGTCCTCCCACCTCCACCGCCGTCTTCTCGCAGGGCTGTGCGGTTGTGGCGTAGCATTATTTCAAAGAGCAGCAGCAGCAACAGCATGAAGCTGTCTGCGCTGAATGGTAATTTCCTGCTGAGTCAGCGCTGCTGCGAGCGGCACCACATCCATACAGCGGTTCTGTCGGGACACGTTAAAAGACGGGGGGAAAAGGCAGAGTGATTGAAGAGTGGTCGTACAGCGTTTGTGTGTGTGTGTCCAGTTTCTTGCAGCTCTACCGTGTGATGCAACACGCACACGTCCAAACACACGCTTGCATAAGAATGAGTTAATGCTCACATATAACCTGGCTCCATTTGAAAGATGGAAGACTGACAGGAAATCCATCAATAATGCTCTTTAATGAAACGAGCAGAGGGGCAACAACTCAGTGGAAGAGGAGGGGAGACGCTGCCCTGCGTTGTCTTGACAACAGCCGATTCATTTTAAAAGGATTAAGAGATTGTGCGAAGGGATTATAACGTCTAAAAGTCCTTTTATTCTTTGACGTGTCTATAGCGATTAAAGAGTGTGTCACAAAATGTGACAAACAACCATTAAACTGTTGCACTGAGAAAGACTGCAGCAAAGGTTTGTTTATTTTCATTCCTTCCTGTTTACTTCTTGTTTATGCAGGTTTAGAAAATGAGATTTTTGTTGGGAAATAATTCGATTTTTGGTCCAAAATCAATGATTGATTAAAGAGGCAATATTATGTGTTTCTCAGGCATATATTTAAACTATACCATAATAAAGTGACTATGTCACCTTTAGTTTTTAATAAAATGTTGTTTTTATGTTTAAATAGAAAACAAACTTGTCTTCTCATCATTACTGTTTCTAAACACCTTGAAATTGGCCTCTGTCTCTTTAAGAACCTCCTTCTGATATAATCACGCCCATTTCAGCACGTCGTCACAGACGCTTCCCTCTACAAGGCTCTGCTGTTTATAACCTGGAACTTTGTTGTAATGATAATTAAAAATCAACATTATACAATATCTGTTTTAGAAAAGTGCATCTCAGGATACATGTGAACCTTACTGTCAGACTGGAAAGTATGTTTTCTAAAGAACCGGAGCGATTATAAAGACAACGTCTCAGCTGGTACAATTATTTCAGTCATCCTCACAGACACACACTACTGATCATAGTATAAGTTACAAATCTTAACACATGCACCAAACAAGAGGATGTGAACAAAACGTGAGTTGCTTTTCAGCTTCCCTGCAGACAACAACAGTGTTTGTTTACTTAGTTGCTGCCAATAGACTGCAGGAGTCACAGGTGGGGCTCAGCATCTGAAAATACATTTTCTCAAAGGTATTTTGGTACCACTTTACAATAAGGCTCCCCTTATAGATGGCTTATAAATAGTTTATAAATAGGTTATTAATTCTACTACAAACACTTTATAAATCATTTATAATATATGTTTTAATTAAGGACAAGAAAGAGACAAAATTGTCCAGTTTCTTGCCAAATAGTGAGCCAAATCTGTTCATGTACATATTACATCTGCAGGTGCTATATTAAACATTTCAGACTAGGTTTGTAAGCACAATAATGTATTGGAAACACACATTTATTAAACATATAATATTGCACTGTATTATACATATCCACAATGATCAAAGGGAGCCTTATTGTAAAGTGTTAAACAGTACATTATTTATTAATGACTAATAAACTTGTATAAATGCCATAAAGAAGCCTTATTGTAAAGTGTAAAACAGTACACTATTTATAAGGCTCCATTATGACAATTTTAGTCATTAATAAATAGTGTACACTTTGGTAATTGTGGATATATATATATATATATATATATAATGCAGTAATACAGTACAAAAATAAATGTAAAATATGTGTTCAATACTTTATTGTGCTTACAAACCTAGTGTGAAATGTTTAATAAGCATCTTTAGATGTAATATATAAATTAACAAATTAGACTCACTATTTGGCAAGAACCCAGACAGTTTTGTCTCTTTCTCGTCCTTAATTAGGGTTAGGTTTAATAACACTTAATAAATAAACACTTATTAATGATTAGTGTGCTCTGTGATGAGGAAGCTCAGCCTGGAGAGACAGTCCAGAGGAGGAGATGGTCCCAAAAGGTTTTACTCCTCTGCCTGCTGCCTCAGGACACTACAGGATTTCTCAAACATATATGAATGAGTCAAAGCAAGACTCTGAGCATGTTTTTGATGACAGGATAACATTATAACATGATATAAAACTCCAAAAAATTGATTTTACATGGTATAACCCCTTTAAGTTTTTTTTTTCTCAATTTTCAAGTGAATCTTTAAAATTTAAATATTACTCATTTTTTTATATCAGTGCTGGTTTCTGCAAATAAAATCCAGTGAGCAAAACATGCACGAAGCACTTATTAATAATGCAGATGAAATGTTCTTCTGTGTGATGGTGACGATGATGAGGTGAGAAAGATGCTACCAGGAGAGTTTTCCACTGAGTCCTTGCCCTGTGGCTTTCCTGCACACACACACACACAAACACACACACACGTTCCCATGCTCTGTGTTTGATCCGGAGGCAGCCATGAGTCGGTCTTCCCTCGGCCTCCCCCCTATTTGGCGGTCACGCTCGCAGGTTCGAATCCACCCCCCGAGTCGGTGTGTAGGTGGAGCTGCTCGCATGAGCCTGAGTTCCTCCATCTGCTCGTTCCCACGCACAGGGGGATGGTCCGGTGTCCTGCCTTCACGCAGGTTCCTCTGCTGCACAAACACGCGCACCGTTTGTTGCTGCGCACCCATATGTGTTCTAAAATTATCCCTCCGTGGCCCGAGAGGCGCCGTCGTGATCCTGGCTGGCATCGATACAGCATTACATCATCACGAGTCAAACCTCAGGTGCTGCCCACACTGACGTCTCTATATGAGACCAAAGAAAATGCCAGCCACACCCCACACTCCCACACTCCCACACACACACAGACACACACACACACACCAGGATTTCTGCAGATCTTTAAAAAGTCTTAAAAAGCATTGAATTCATCAATCCAAAAATAAGGCCTTAATTAGCCTTAAAATGTCTTAAATCAATCTTTCAGAAGTCCTAAAAATGTGAACACATTGTAAATATTAAAATAATTGGTAACTTTTTTATATTTGCATGCAGACATTCCCCTTTGACATCACTTCCTATTACTTAGCTATTGTCACAAGCACTTTAAGGTTTCATCTACAGCAAATTGTGGATCCACTGTGGATCCTAAAACTCCAGATTTTGGATCGTTAAACTCACTGCTAAGAATGTTTTTGCTATTTGACAAAAAAGCATTTAGATATGAATAAAAACAATTGGTCTATTAGCAATGGTAAATAAATGGTAAATGGACTGAACTTAAAGAGCGCTTTATCAAGTCCTTCCGGACCCCAAAGCGCTGTACACTAACAGACATTCACTCATGCACACACACACACATTCACACACTGATGATGGCAAACTACACTACTTGAATTCTTCAAACTAAAATACTTTGATTCATGAGTTTCTGCTACAGTTTTATTTATTTTGTCATTTGTGTTTATTACGAAATTTCTTCTTAAATTTAATTAATAATCCCAAATGTCCCTCCCTCCTATTGCAGCTGAAACGAGTTCACCTGGTTCTGGAGGCGGCCCGGTTCACCTTTGACCTCTGCTTTCTTCCAGGTCCTCCTCAGTCAGGTGCATCGGCTACGAGCTCTGGACCTGCTGGGACTGTTTTTGGATTTAGGACCCTGGGCCGTCAGTCTGGTTGGTTCTCCTCTCACCTGGTATCTGTTAATGTGGAGCAATAGTTCAAAACATTAAATCATCAATGAATAACTTTTATCTGTGCTAAACTGGCCGTGGGAGATGGTTAGCTTACCTGCTCACTGGTTGGAGGTTTTGCCAATACTTTCAACAGCACTCTCTTTACTGGTTCTTTTTTTTTTTTATAAAATGAACCAAAGTGTTTAACTGAATCTCAGCACTGAAGTGGGACATGCTGCGTGTTTTAACATAAGTGAGATCACACTTAGCTGTAGCTGTGTGATCTTCCACCTCAGCTGATCGTGGCATGAACTTATAAAAAAAAATGTTGGATCAACTGGAAATGTTTTGCAGATTGTGGTGCTTTTAATGATTGACTTTATAAAGCAGGAAAAAAAGGTCTAGAACATGAAGTTATTGACTTTTTTATAGTCTTAGCTCCAGTGAAACTAACAATAACTAAAGGAAATAAAACCTAATGTTTTAGTTTTGTTTGCATTATTTCAGACCTCTACGAAACTTTACAATCACGGAGGATAAAAGATGGTTTTAGTATTAAAATCTAATTTTGCCTTTCTAAGTCAGAAAAATCCTAAAGTCACTTTAAACCAGATGATAGTTTCAAGAAAATGTGATCCAGTGAAAATTATTTTTATTTGCCTACTTATGGTTTATTACTTATTTACTTATTACTGACTTACTTACTGCTTACTTTATACTTGTAAATATTTACTTATTAATGACTTTAAACTATAATTATTTAAAAGCTGGTTGAAATGATCTCTAACTATATTTCCCAAATTATGTTTTAAGAACAAAGTTTTATTGCTTGAGTTTGAAGTTTTACACAGTCAGAAAAAAACAAGATTCATTAAAGTTTAGAGACATTCATGAGGTCATCTAAATAACAAAAAGTCTGTGCAGGAATAAAGGTTTTCTGCAGCTTTCTGTCTTCCTGCTGTGTAACACTGGTGTGTGTGTGTGTGTGTGTGTGTGTGTGTGTGTTTTGTGCACTTCCAGGCCTTGTCTGTAGGGATTTTCCCCTACGTGCTAAAGCTGCTTCAGAGTTCAGCCAGAGAGCTGCGACCGCTGCTGGTTTTTATTTGGGCTAAAATCCTGGCTGTGGACAGCGTGAGTGTTGAACCTTTACTGAAACTCTGAACACATTATACCTGGATGAAGCCTCTCTCCTCTTCCTCTCTGTCGTTGCAGTCGTGTCAAGCAGACCTGGTAAAAGACAACGGACACAAGTACTTCCTGTCTGTGTTGGCCGACAGCTACATGCCTGTGAGTTCCACCCTTCATCGTGAGGACCATAGATATATATACACACAGGTTTTATATATATATATATGACTTATCTAGATATATGACTTATCTAGCCTTTATATATATCTATGACTTATCTAGCCTTTATATATATCTATGACTTATCTAGCCTTTATATA
>JARVGW010000221.1:3278901-3298014 GCA_031762495.1 Anablepsoides rubrolineatus
AGAAAATGTTAAATTTACATCACATCATGGATCACATATTGATCAGATGCTGCTGCTGACTGATCCATGATGTGATGATGCACATTCAGATTCAGTCCCTGCTGGCACAAGATTTATCCCATGAAGATCCTTACAAAAGCAGTTTCTTAACAGGAAATGAGCTTTGTTTACACGTGACTTTTCTCCTCTTGTTGTCCACTTCCTGTGTTTACTCTAAAAGCTAAACTCACCAGCGCTCAAACTATCCTCCGTCTTTGTTGCTAAGCAACAAACAATAAGAGTACGACCTCATACTTTCACATATTCATGTGGATTTTCATCATAGCTGTTTACCCCGCTCTCTGCAGCGGTTATTCAGGTCTGAACTCTGTGTTGGAATTTATTTCAAAGAGTAATGAACTGAAAAAAAATAAAAAACAGTGAGGAGTCGACCAATAAGAGAGAGGGAAAAACACAAATAAACACACCTGCCACTTCTTCAAGGTGGCTTCACTGAATAATTGAGATCTGCAGCTCTTCCTCCTCCTCAGGGAAATTTAAGATGAAGAGAAGTGATTTGGTCAAACCCAGATGTTGGGGATGGATTTTATAATATTTAACAATGTCCCAAACCTCCACAGGCTGTTTTTAAAGACACTAAATGTGTCTGTTCCTACTGGATTTATTTATCCAGCACATTATAGATGAAGGCAGTTCAGAGGGCATTAAACAGAAGATAAAGATATGGTAAATAAAATACAGTTTACATTAAAACAGTTCATATTTACCTGCTTTATAAGGGACTGGAAAAACAGAAACTACAAGACTGAAGCATTGCTTTAGGCCTTAATTATAGTTATAAACCAGAAACATGTTCTATCCTTTATCTTTTATGCTACCTTTAACATTTTACCAGCCTCTTGCTGCTTTTAGCTGCATTTCCTTATTTTTAGTTTTTAACTAGTATTTTGTTTCTTTTAGTTTTACACACCTCAGACTTAACATAGTAAGAATGTTTTGTTTTAGCTTTCAGCTTGTGATCTGCTTCTTTTAGCATCTTGGTTTCTACTTCTTCGTAAGATATTTTGCTAACACAACAGACACAGGCTAAAACAATATTGCTGCTTTTTGCCTTTCTGCAGCAGCTGATAAATACAATCCTTTGGAGCCATAATCACATTTTTGTTGTTGCTGGATATGGCAGCAGTTTGGCTCACAGGTGTCTCCTTCCACCATCTGCTCTCATGAAAATCACAAATCAGTTTATTTGTCTGAACGTTTGGACCTCAGTCCAAGGAAAACTTTGGGATTTTAAATGTTTGGAAGAAATGTGTTTAATTCTCTAAAACTTTCTTTCAGCTTTAAAGCAGCTGAAACTTTATTGAGCAGTTTGTTTTAAAGCTGATTGATAAACAGTGTTAATCTTAGATCTTAAAGTGGCTGCAGCTGGATCAGATCCGAGTCCCGGCAGGAGCTGATTCCATGAAGGACTTAATGGCTAAAAAGCTTTTCACCTTGTTTGGTTTGTGGGCAGCCATTAGCTCGCCGCTCCCTGTAGGTCCGAGGCACTTTCCAGCCTGGTTTTCAGAACAAACAAAGTATTTCCTGTCTGGACTGTTGAGAGGATCGTCTTCAGTTCCGTTCTAAATTTATCTCAAAGCCGGTTAAGATACAGATTTAAGTCACGTAATTTTGTTTTTATTTTCCACATCAGCTGCAGCTCTACTTGTTGGTCCATCTTTAGGGTTGATGGTGATGAATACCACAGGGAAGAGACCCCTAAAGGGAGAGGGGGTGCAAGTTGTCTAATATAAATAAAGGAGGAAACTTAACGTTGAATAAATCGAGCACAAATTAGATACATGTTCGCCCCGTGCGCATGTGGGTTTTCTCCAGGTGGTCCAGTTTCCTCTCACAGACCAAAAGCTGTGAGGTGATTCTTCCAGTCTGACCCAGTTTTTCAGTCTTTCTTCACTTTTGATCCTCTATATTAAATGCTGCACCAAAATCCAATAAGACCAGGGCTGGTAAACTCCTCAGGTCATTATTCTGGCAAATATTTTTTCAAAGAAGTTGGATAAATGATGTCAGCCTCTGTGCTGAAATAAAGAAGAAATGAGTTGTGGGGAAAAAAGTTAAGAAGCTTTTTTTTTTTTACCTTGTTTGTTTTACACATATTTACAATATTTTAGATGTTTAATAAGGAAAATGGAGGAAGATTTGTGTGAATTAGACTGCATACTGAGAGAAGAGGAAATGATGAAAGAAAAATATTTGATAAGAGGAGCAGGTGGAGGTGGGAGGCGAGGAGAAAACCACAAGATTTAAAGTGATGTGAAGCTCAGGATGAAGGGATGGACGATGAAAGGCGGAGCTGATGAAAAGGAGACTGGATGCAGGAGGAGGAGGAGGAGCATGGATCTAAACGCTGTGTTTGCAGAAATCTTGAGTGTTGCCATAAAACTCTGCTCCATTACGGAGCTGTGCTTGTGTGAGTCTGCACAATGGTTCTCATATGTGTGTTTCAGCAGGACAGGAAAGAACATCTTCATCAGATCATCAGCTGCAGTGGTGGAGAGGAGGGGAGTGATGGCAAAGATGAGAAGAACAGTTAGTTCTTTGTGTTTGCCTGGTTTAATAAACATTAATAATAAGTAGATTATTGCATTTTCTGTGATGCTAGTGTGAATGCTGATTGCTAAAATGGAGCTGAAAATTTTAATAGCAAAACAAAAAAGCAGAAACTAGCCGAAGAATAGCAGAAAGGAGCAGAATCATTGCTAAAAGAAGCAGGAAAAAAAGCTAAAATTAGCATTAAACAAGCTAAAGTTAGCAGGTTGAAATTCACACCCAGATGGTAAAATTATTGTAAAAAATAAAATTAAAATTAGCAGAAAAAAAGCATAAAAAGTTCAAAAAAGTGATAATTTGTTGTAAAATACTATAATAACTAAACTTTTCAGTAAAACAGCTAAAAATGGCTGAACATTCTTTAATTAGCACAAGGAGCACAAGTTTAATGAACTTAGCAGATTTAAGTTGTAATAGCTACAAAAAAGATGTGTATTTATCTTAAAAAAGCTAACTTTAGCTTATAACTGCTGAACATTAGCTAAAATGACAGCAAATATAGAAGAAAGCATTTGTAGGAAGCTGAAATAGCTCAAATTAGCAAAAAGAAGCAGAAAAAGTAGAAAACAAAAGAATAGCAGGAGGAAGCAGAATTACAGATGAAATAGCAGAAAAAGGTTAAAATTAACAACAACAAATAAATTTGTAGAAGCAATTTAAAAAGAGCAGACCCAGAACAAAAGATGTAAGTTTCTGTAAAGATTTAGACACATTTGAAAGGATTTTAAGGATGTTGAAAACAGCTCCATTCATTTTTAATGGCAAAAATGTGTCAGATGAAGGGAAATAGCTAAAAAAAAAGTAAAAATAGCTGAAATACCAGAAGGAGTTGAACATTTATTGTTTGTCTAGAACTAACTAAAATAAATCACTTTACGTCTTAAAAAACAATTTCCACCTGGTTTTAATGTTAAAAGTCGTACAATTAATGGGGGCTCGCCCGGGACCGTGAGCAAGAATCATCAAAAGCTGCAGCTCTGAAGGTTTTCAGTCATGTTTTATAGGATTGATCTCAGCGAATATTCAATGGTTGCAGAGCTCCAAGGAGAACGCACGCTCATCTCATTATACGATACATTAGCAGCTGACACAATGCAGGACCACAACCCTGAAAACAACAACATCAGCTGGCTTTTACCTTGGTACACACACCTTTATTTTTCTCTTTTAGCTGCAGGAATACGTCAGAGTTTCACCGCTAAATCTGCTTCCTCTCACACTTAGTCAGGAACCAAAAAGTCCCCCGAGAAACTGCTCATGAATTACAAATAGACCAATCGTCACAGTGTTGTGGACGACACAGCGCGGTGATGTGGTCCGCTGGATTTAAAGCTGCATATTTATTATTCGGCGGCTGCGGGAGTCCTCACGGCAGGATTGCACTTAATAAGCTCAGACGTTAACCACCGCACACAAACAGCTTTAATGTTTGTTTACTTTATCATGTCTGCTTTTAATACATTCATCTGGACTTTAATTTAAACTGCATATTAAATGTCAAGTTAATAGGAGAGTTATTCTGTTCACTGATGGTCTGTGGGGTCTGTTTTGTTGCGTAAGACTTAATAATGTTAATAATTTGATATTGTCCCTCTGCTCAGTGGATGTGATTAGATGTAATTACAGAAAGTTAACGTGATACCTTGACTCATTTTCTCAGTAACCTCATGAGCGCAGCAGCAAAGTTAATCCAACTCCAAACTCTAATAAAGAAGGAGAAGTTACAAAAAACTTTCAGACGTCTTTAAATGTTAACCCTTCGTTCTGCTTCTGAAGTTTAAATCAGGATTTTCTTTCTGTCTTTCTGGCCTCAGATCCCAGAGGAACACGACTCGGAGAGCCAGGTGAGGATGGAGCGTCAGTGGAGGTTCCTGAGGAACAATCGAGTGAGGAAGCTGAGTCGAGTTATCACACAGAAAGGTGAGGCTCACAGGTGGGGGAATACAGATCAAAGGTCACATCTTTCGGGTTGTGTCACTGCTTCTTCATGTTCTGATGGAAACTGGACCACGAGGTGCCCAACCGTACCAAGTAAAATTTTCTTACTCCATTGGCAGAACATTTTGACTTAATTTGAGTCAAATTTTCAGGCTAACAAGACAAATAATCTGACACATTCTGAAAACAAGATTATTATTCTGACACAATCAGTTCTTGTTTAGTAAATCAGTCTCAAAATAAGATCAAAAAGACATTTTGGCTGAATATAAGGTTTTAAAACTTGGTTAGATGGACAATATTGCAGTGTGAGCAATTTAGTTGAATAGAACAGTATTAATAAGCTGCTTTAAAGTCATCAACCATAAACTAAATCTGCCATAATTCTTACTAGCTACTCACTAGAAACTCATCAGTGAGTAAAACTTTAGTAGTTTTACTTTTTAATAATATTTCTGTATTTATTTCAGATTTAGTCAGTCATACACTTAGTTATCAGTGTTTAAAAGAGAATGTGTTAAAACACTCTTTAGTCAAAGTTACACATGAAACATCAAAGTGAAAATGAGTTTGTCACCCCTGTTTTAGATGAACCTTTTTATTTATTTATTGTTTTAGTAAATGTAATTTTCTTTTTAAAAGTAAGAGTCGAAATATTAAAAAAATGTTTCAGCACATGTTCAATCATCAATCAATCAATCAATCAATCAATCAATCAATCATCAATCAATCAATCAATCAGATGACAGAGAGCAGACATCATGTTGCAGCTTTGATTGTGCAGATGATTCAGAGCAATTAGAGGATGGACTGAAACCAGTTTGCAGCTGGAAACATCACAGTTTGAGTAACAAGACTTCCCTCTTTCACACACACACACACACACACACACACACACTCATTAAGAGCCTGGAGTAGCAGCACATTTACAGAATCCCCAAGTGATGTTAGGGGTTTCTCAAACAGAATCACTAACAAATCCAACGTCATCGGCAGCCCCCTCCTAACACACACACACAGTCACACACACACACACACAGTCACACACACACAGTCACAGACACACACACACACACACACAGTCACGAGGCGATTGGCGTCATAGCTGAGGTTTGCTCACGTCCGCTGAATTCTCCTCACAGTTTTCTGAAACAAGTAGAAGTGTTGCCCTCATTCAGTCGTCTCCCTCCTCAGAGAGACGAGATGATGAAGAGGAGGTGGGGGGGGGGCTGAAGGGCAGAGGAGCTGAGATTTAAGAAGAGAATTAATTAAACCCCCCTGTTCTGACATGCAGGTTAGGGGTCTTCAGTCAGCAGAAACAACATCTGCTCCACCGTGATTTAGCTTCTGCTGCAGACGTCTGCAATGAATTCACGATGGATGTTTTTTTCTTTTTCTGATTGTGACAGTCCTGATATTTAATTCATGCAGCCAAGAAGAGGCTGGTGAACTGGTGTGTGCTGTTGCCATGACAACAAACTGTACGATGAGACGTTTTACTTGTGGGGTTGACTCTGTGGTTTGTTAAAAAAAAGTTTTTTATAACGTTTCTTTTTTAGTCCTGTCAAAAATCAATTTATTTTCTTTATTCATCCAGCTTTGTTCTCTCTTTCAGAAGCTGACAATAAATCTGTTCCCGTGGCGTGTTTTTCTTAAAACTTTACTTGTGTGGAAAAAGAAACACAATTTTTCAGTTCCAGACTGTCATCAGTTGGCACAAAAATGTATCAAATGTATCAAATCTGCAGCTAAAGAACTTGTGGTTTGAAGACCACCTGATTAAATTGTGATGTTTTAAAACATGGAACATCGTCACCAATAAATCCTTCTCTCCATCGTGCATATATTTATTTATGGTTATTTCCTGGAAACACTGTGTGCATTTACAGGACTAGCACTGCTCAGAACCGTACAAATTATTTATTTGTTCAGTTTTTTAGGGGCTGCAGGAGTCATTTAACCCACTGCTGGAGTCAAACATTTGACCTCTGTGTTTCTCTTTTCCATCGCAGGTATTTCTCGCCTGGATGATCAAATTTTCATCAACCGTAACCCCGGCGTGCCTTCTGTGGTGAAGTTTCACCCCTTCAACACCTGCATCGCTGTGGCTGACAAGGACAGCATCTGGTGAGCGCAGCTTTTACTCCGAGACGGTTCAGTTTCACCCTCGATTATGAAACGTGACGTAATGATTGTCTCTGTCTGGCATAGCTTCTGGGACTGGGAGAAGGGCGAGAGGCTCGACTATTTCTACAACGGAAACCCTCGTTACACTCGCATCACGGCCATGGAGTACCTGAACGGACAGGACTGTTCACTACTCCTCACCGCAACAGGTCAGAGACACAACGTTCAGCTGGTTCCAGCTGCACCCATTTTCTCCTGGAAAATCTAAATGTGCAATACTCTGTTACAGACTTTAGTAATAGTAGTAGGAAAATTTGCATAAATGTGTAAAATATTCCAGATGGACAACAGCTCTGTTTTAGCTCTCTGCAGTAGAAACGTCATTAAAAGTTTAAACAGGACTGTTACAAGTCTGAGTGTGCAGGTGTTTGACTAAATAAAGGTTTATTAAAACTAAAGGGCTATTTGTGAGGGGACACCAGCAAAACTGCACCCATGAGGCTGAGGGAGGAGAGAAGAAGTCTACTCCTCAGGAGGATATGGACCACTTAAATAGGCTGTTTGCACCTGCACACTTAGAGTTGCATAATCTCACTGCAAAAACTGTCCATCTAACCAAGTTTTAAAACCTTATATTCAGCCAAAAAGTCTTTTTGTTCTTGTTTTAAGACTGATTTACTAAACAAGACATGATGGTGTCAGAATAATAATCTTGTTTTCAGAATGTGTCAAATTATTTGTCTTGTTAGCCTGAAAATTTGACTCAAATTAAGTCAAAATTAAGTCAAAATCTTACCAAGTAAAATTTTCTTACTCCTTTGGCAGAAATTTTTGAGTTAATTTGAGTCAAATTATTATTATTATTTTTATTTAAGAAATGTATTTGTTTCATTTAAAAAAACAAATACTATACATACAACAAATAATACAAATCACAAAATAAAATGAAAGGTGGCAGAAAGAAGAAAAATTTCTTAACATCTGCCCCTTTTTTCCAAATTTAAAGAAAAAAATAAAAATTTATTGAAACAAGTCTAATCTTCAAACATAACAAAAAACTTCAACTCCTTCCCGAACAACAGTTCTTATAAATGCACATTTTAAAAATACATATTTCTTCAACAATTTGACTTTTATCATTCTTTTAAACAGGTTTATTGAGCTAGCATTTTTAAATTCACTTTCCAGATTATTCTAGTCTTATTCCTTGTACTGATTTTACTGTACTGAAAATTATCAGGCTAACAAGACAAATAATCTGACACATTCTGAAAACAAGATTATTATTCTGACACAATCAGTTCTTGTTTAGTAAATCAGTCTAAAAACGAGATCCTAAAAGACTTTTTCTTTGGCTGGATATAAGATTTAAAACTTGGTTAGAAGGACATTTTTTGGTTTTTGGGTGGTAACAAACATTTCCAGTTAATAAAACCATCCATACAGTGGAAGTCATATTTGCAGCGGCTCGTAAACACTTTATCTTTACCCCCACAAACACAGATGCACCCGTGTGTATTCCTCATCAATAAAACAAACCAATTATCCTCCTTTGCTTTATCTTCATAAAGCATGAATCTGCAGAAAACAGCTCTACATTAAAACCCATTTGTAAAACAGAGAACAAACGCTGCAACAATCCCACTCTGATAAAAAAAAAAATGTCCCAGGATTAATACGTTTAGATTCCACCTCATCAAAATGTAATGTGCTCTTATTCAGCTTTCCTGCATCAGTCATGCTGGAAGGATACCATTACTTTAAAGATACAGCTTTAAAAAAAAAAGTACAACACTGAGCATAAATCATGTGGAAACTTTTATGGCTTGTAATAGCTTTCTCATAAGCGTGCATGAACATGTTTTATGTTCTGCTTTTAGCTGCGTTTGAGCCGCAGAGCTTTTTAGGAGAAGTTTCCTGACTCTTTCTTTCTCTCACGAGATGCTTATGGTAGAAGAAAAGTTTAGGATTCAGCGTTCTCTGCCTGCTGGTGTTTTCCAACTTTTATCTTTTAATTTCTCCAGATTATTCAACTCGTGGAGTTTTGTCAGATTTTCTTTGTTTTGTTTCTCTCCTCTTGGCTCAGACGACGGAGCGCTGCGAGTCTGGAAGAACTTCGCCGACCAGAAGAACCCGGAGATGGTGACGGCGTGGCAGGGCCTCTCCGACATGCTGCCAACCACCAGAGGTCAGGCCTCCACCAGCACCCACAGTAAAAATCTATTTTACTCTAAGCCCCGCCCACCAAACCCAAACACCCGCCATGTCGTCGTTTTGATGGTAACTCATCAACATCACCCCCCCTCCAAACCCACCCCAGTCACATTTCCTGCACCTCTACCTGTACCATTTCAAGTCCCGACGCTTCAGTCACTCCTCTGAAGACAAAAACATTTTGAATGTTTCAACATTCAGACCAGAGTTAAAAGTCATTGAATTCATCAATCCAAAAATAAGTCTTAAAAAGTCTTAAAAATGTTAACACGTTGTAAAGGATGGTTTTAATTCATCTCAAATATTAAAATAATTGGTAAAAATTATTAAGTTTTAAATATTTACATGCAGATGTTCCCCTTTGACATCACTTTTTGTTATTTCACATTCAAATATCTCAATTGCTCATCTGAGCAACGAGAAATTAGTTTTGTAATATGTTAATATTGTCTTTTCAAAAATGTATTAACTTTTCTTACAAAAACTTGATTTCACAGACACTTTAAGGTTTCATCTACAGACCCCACTGTGGTCCTAAAACTCTAAATTATGGGTTGTTAGAGGATTTCCTGAAATTAAATAAAGTTTAAAACTGACTGTTAAGAATGATTCTGCTATAATTAGATATGGATAAAAACAATTGGTCTATTAGCAATATTTGAATACTTCAACTAAAAATACTTTTTTTATTATTGATTACTAGTCAACTTAAAAAAGGTACCATAACATATACATTATGTATTCACAAAATACAAAAAAGAAAAGAAAAACAATCAAAACTAAACAGAAAATAACAAAAAGCCAAAACTCTAATTAAAACAATCGATCCAAAATAAAACAAAAAAAACTTTATCGGGGCACCATCAAAAATATAATCACCATACAGGGCAATACATTAAATTATGAATGTTTTTTAAGCTTTTTTTATTTATTTAACAAAACTTAACGACTCATAGAACAACTTTAACTCATTCTTCCACTGTACAAAATTAGGAATGGTTTTAAAGAAACAACATTTATGTATGTGATGTTTGGCTAATAACAGAACACTATCAATGTTATGGTCATTGATAAAAACACCAAATTTAACATCTTGGATGGTTATGTTTGTTAATTGTATCACATGACCACAGATAAACTGGTGAAGGTCTTTCCAAAAGGATTGTACAATTTCACATGTGAAAAACAGATGATCCAAATCCTCAACTACTCTTTCACAAAACACACACTTATTCACTTCCATTTTAAACCTGTCTCAAAAAGTCATACCAAAAATACTTTGATTCATGAGTTTCTGTCAGTTTTTATTTTTTAGTCATTTGTGTTTATTATGAAATTGGTTTTAAATTTAATTTCACTTGGTATTAAAAAGTCTTAAATTGAATCTGCTTTAAACTGAAGGAACCCTGTCAGACAAAGATCTTTAAATGTGAGTGAAGCTGAACTGCTGATGCCTAAACAATGACAGACTGCATCCAGCATCTGTTGCATTTAGTTTATTACTTCATTCAGTAATGGTGGTCGAAGCCCACCTTGCTGCAGTTCTCCTAAAGGCCACAAAAATCAAACTACGACTAAACAGCAAGTGCAATCACAATGTCCACAGGAGCTGACACGCTTCTCAGGAAAACTTCTTCATAAATATGTGAAGCAGCAGCGATACACACCTGTCAGAGAGATCTACACACACACACACACACACACACACACTTTATCAAGTCAGTGCTCCACATTTTCTGCCATAAACTTGGTTTCTGGGTCAGAGAGGTTTTCAGGGACTCTGACAGCTGCAGGAGTGATGAGATGTTTCTCTGCACACATGGAGTCTGTGAATAAATGCAGTGATTATCTCACACACACACACACACACACACACACACGTGTGTGAAACAAATATATCAGCTCGATTAAATGTATGCAGCTTTGTTCTAAAACTATAAATAGGTTCTGGAATCTTAAAGGACCTGTGACATCAACTTATTGTAATAAACATGAATGCATTTTTGGAAAGATATCAAAGAGAGTCGAAGAAAAGTTAAAGTTTAAATGGTTTAGTTTTAATAAACAAAAACCAGTGAGTTTATTTTATTAATGAGTTTCCCTTTGATGTCCCTTTCTGTTTCACTTTGGCTGAGCAAAATTCAAAAGAAAGTCGGCCATTTATGTGACAAAATGGGTAAAATCATGTGTATCATGCTAATTTTCTAAAGTAAAAAGATGCTTTTTTGACTTTAAAGGTTATGCATGTCACATGAACTTTAATAAAACTTTACTTAAAATGACTATAAGGACTATTTATCTGTTTAAAGTTGTTTATTTTCTAACACAATAGATTATTGTTTTCATGTAATGGAAAAAAATGCATTTAATTTTCCAACTCATTTATTTACTTTCTTGTATTTTTGTATGATAAAGCAAAGTAACTTTGATTATTGAAAACATAAAGGAGCAAAAGCAAAGCTGAAGTCCAGCTCTAAACTTGAAAATCGCAAATTCTTTTAATTTTAATAATAATAATAATAACTTTATTTGTAAAGCGCTGTACATAAGATAAAATCACAAATAACAAAAGATGAAATCACTCAGTAAAAAATAAAAGCACAAAAAGAAGTAAAAACATGGAAAACGAGATAAAATCACAGGAAAGGGCAAGACAATAATAAAAACAAAGGATAAAATTATGACAAGTAAAATAATTTAAACAGGTGCGTCTTTAGCTTAGCTTTAAAAACCTTTTTAAGCTAAACAAACATTCTGCACTGTTACTGAGTTATTATCCAGAAAAGCCCTGTCACACTAGACAACTTATAAACATTTTAAAGACATCTAAGTTGAAGATAGAATTAAAAAAATCTACAGGAAGCTTCTTTTTGACATATAGATATCAATCAAGATCAAATATATCACTTTTATTAGCAATTTAAACATAAAAATGGTTTCATAAGTTGTCTAGTGTGACAGGACCTTTACTCTGGAAATCATTTTCAGTCATGATGATCAAATAAAACACAAATTTTGATATAGTTTGTTAAATCTGGGAGGATAATCCAGATTATAGAATGATAAATACAGGATTTGTCACAAATAAACAATTTAACTTTAGTTAAATTCACAATAATAGTTGGTGTTGAAAGCTTAGAAAGATGGAAATGTTGGAAAACTACTCTTGATCTGTTTACAGATACATTTCAAAATAAAAGCCTTTTCTATATGTGATGGTAGGTTTGTAGACAGGCAGCTCGGTACCAGCAGAGGTCCCAGTAGAACCAGCAGAACTCCGGGGGGTTTAACTGAGTTTGGCTTTTCCTCCTCCCACAGCGAGTGTTTCTCACCCAGACGTTCACATTTAACGATGTGCTCGTTATCCTGGCTGTGTGGAGAGTGTCGTTCCCTGAACGGCTCCTACTCCAGTTTGTTTTTCTCTGCAGCCTCACAAACAGAGCAGTGTTCCCTGCAGCGCTGCTGTGACGTATCACCATCACTCTGAGTGTTTTAAACTCTGAGCTTGGATTTGTTTTAAGTGTTTTTAACATTCTGTTAGATGCATTAATAATGTAAGAACTCAATAAAATAATGCACAGCTGCAGATTAAAAACCTCAGGAGTACCTGCTGGACCACGACGTGTCTTTTCTGTTTCATCTCTGTGGTCCGGCTGGCTTCTCGTTACCTCGCTGGGTCTTTCATATTGTTTCGTGCCCCCCTCTCCTCCTCCTCCTCCTCCTCACCCTCTTCTTCTCTGGAGAAAAGCTGAACAAGGCAGCGGCAGCAACAAGTCTCTCTATCGCACAGAATTTAATTGAATAATTAATCGCGCACTTTGATTATTTTCATCCTCGGCCTTCTTTCAGCATTTTTATTTCAATCTGAGGACAGAGACGAGTCCCCCAGCAGCTCCATCCTGCTGCATTATTATTTGTATTTATATCCTGATGAGAAGGAATGCAGAATTGGAGGCCTTGCAGGTTTTAGTGCTGTGGGACTCTTTGTGGATCTGCTGCAGCCTTGTTCATCCCTCCGACTTGATGCATGTGGGTTAATACTTATGAAGTGATGAATAACTCATTGCCTCACCAGTATTGTGGTTCTTTTTTTTAAGGTTAATTTTTGTCGCTTGCTTTGTTACGCTCCCTCCTCCTCCTCCTCTTCCTCCTCTTCCTCCTGCTCGCAGGTCTGGCCAGAAGGGTTTCCATCTATCTTGACAGGAGCAAGCAGGGAGGTGAGTGTGACGAGTTTGTGTGTCGTGGTTCTGCACCGTTCAGCTGGGAGCGCTCCTCTTTTTTGTTTTTATTAACACCCCCTCCCCCCTGTCAATCATCTGTCTGTCAGCTGATGCTCCGCCCCTCCTCCTTTGAATCCTGATGAATTAAAAACGTCTAATTAAAGCTGTGTGACCTTTGAACCCTAACTCTTTTTTTTTTCACTTCAGTAGAAAAAAGAACTAAATATTAGTTTCTTAATTTCTTCATCATCTGTGATTTATTTATTTATTAATTAATTTTACTGCTTAAAAAAATGTACTTGTCTTTTAAATGATTATATTTAATCATTTTTTAAATAAATTTTCCCACAAGTCTTTTTATTTCTATGTGTTGTTTTTACATTTCTCTGTCTCCTGTTTTTATTTACCTTATGCATTTCTGCCTCATTATGTAAATAAGGTGGGCGGAGCTTCTTGGGTTGAGCTTAAAGTTTAGTTTAAAACAAAGACAAGAAGGAAACACAGACCTGTGTCTTTGTTTTAAACTAAACTTTAAGCTTTAAGCTAAACGGAGGCAGCAGCAGCATGCTCAGTAGATCTGCACATGCTTCTTCCTGTCTGTTGACCAATAGGAGAGGAGCTGACCCGAGAAGCTCCGCCCACCTTATTTACATAATGAGGCAGAAATGCACAAAACAGGAGGCTGAGAAATGTAAAAACAAAAACACATGGAAACAAAAAGTTTATTTTAATTTATGAAAAATAATTAAATATAATTAAGAGACACAGATGCATGTACAGGTAAAGAGAAAAATAATTTTTTAAAACATTAAAATGTAAATTATGTTTTAAAATCTATAATTTATTGGAACTAAGCTGGATAAATAAAGAAATGATAAAACTTGAGGTAAAGTTCTCCTTTTTTAATTTAATTGGTGCATTTTAAGTGTATTTATTGATCTATTTATATATTTCTGCTTTTATTTCTAATTATGTCAGTTTCAGTCATCATATGCAGGATGTTTGGTAGAAGCTTGTATTAATGGTCACTGCTGATACTGTCCACAACAAGTTTACACTTTAAATACACTTTAAATACAGTTTAAATACACTTTATACACTGTGACTTTTTGAATCTATACTTGAGGAAAAAGGAGCAGATGCTATAAGATTTTTTTCTTCTTTTTTTATTTGTATTTTCTTTTTTTATTGTACATAGAATTATAATAAGAATAATAATAAGAAATGAATAAAGCTTGACATACATACATACATACATACATACATACATACTAGGGCTGCACAATATATTGAAAATTTATCGTCATCGCAATAATAACCTGTGCAATATGCATATCGCAACAACTGCATAAACTGCAATAAATGGTTGACTTAAAAGTTTCCATGTATTTGGTCAATTAAAAGAAGAAATTCAGGCTGGAATGGAAATGATTAGGTTGTTTTCTGGGCTTTGAAACCAGAGCAGAAATATATCAACACTACATAAATATTTGTTCATTTATCGCAAGCCATATCGTCATCGCATTATTAAGCACTGCTATCGCACATCGCAGGTTTTCCTAATATCGTGCAGCCCTAATACATACATACATACATACATACATACATAAATAAATACACTTTTTAACTTTTTTTCCCTTTTCATTTTTCAAGGGAAAAAAATTAATAAATGAATAAATAAATACACTTTAAATACACGTGTAGGAAAACTGCCGTTCTGCCAGCTTCAGTGAGTTACTCAGCAGGAGTTGCTGCTGCTGCTCCGTTAGAAAGCAACGCCTGTCGCTTGAAATGTAAACAACAATAAACAAACTAATAAACTAAAGGAAGACTGTGTCTGTGTAAAAACAGGAGAGGACAGAAGGATCAGAAACAATTACAGTGAGTGTAGGCAGAAGAAAAACAGCTTGTGAATGTAGAGGTGACACTAATTGAGTGGTGACGGACCAACAAACCGTAAACTGCAGCTCGGGGGGCCGAGGGGGGGCACCGACAGTCCATCTAATTAAATCCAGAGCCATAAACATTTCAACAAGATTTTCTGTCGTCCTTCTCGTTTACATCCGTCACCTCCCTGGATAAATCCAGGACCTGAGAGGCGGCGAGGAGGTGGAGGGGACACGACTTAGAAGTTTGAGTGGAACGAGACAATTAGCCTGGAGGCAGCTTGGCTTTGTTTCTCTTTTCTTTATCTGGAGCTTTTTTCCTTAATTCAAAGCAAAAAAGAAAGAAAAGAAAAGAGGTCGAGCAGTTCTTCAAGGTTAAGTTTGAGAAACCTCTTTTCAAAGTGTTACAGCAGTGCAGTGAAATCTTTGAAACTTGGAACTAAATACTTGTTGCTTTGCTGTAACATCGTTTGGACAGAGTGAGGAGGACGAGGAGGAGAGATGAAGAACTGAGGAGACCAGATTAAAAAGTTACCAGTTTCATGTTTGTTTAACCTAAAACTCTTTAGACCTAAAAGCAACGTTTTAGTTTCTAAAAATCCAACAAAACCAAGAGCTCTTTAGAGATGAGACAAATCTGCTGTAAAAATGTTTTATTCTTCTTCTCGTAACGTTCTTTAATGTTTAGATCAGGGTTTGTGGTAAAACTGTTAAAACCTGTCGAGATGTAAATTATTCATGATGTTTAGTGAAGTTTATGGAACCAAACACAAAGAAGAAACGTTAATAACTAGAGAAAATGCATTTCCTTTGAAAATGCTAGAGCAGGGTTCCTGCAGATCTTTAAAAATTCTTAAAAGGCATTAAATTCATCAATCTTTAATTAGCCTTAAAATGTCTTAAATCAATCTTTCAGTCTTAAAAATGTTAACACGTTATAAGTAGGATACATAATTTGTCTCAAATATTAAAATAATTGGTAATGTTTTTTAAATTTTTTAATAAACTAATGAATGTCTCTTGCAGCTACTTGTTTTGTGTTCAAATAAACATTTGGGTAAAATTGTTGCTAACTGGGGTTTTTTTACATTAGTGTTTATTGTGAAGTTGGGTCTTAAATTTCATTTTAAGTGGCATCAAAAAATCTTAAGAAGCCTTAAATTTAACTTGTCTTAATCTGTAGGAACCCAAATATATATAGTATATATAGTATATACCAATATATCAAAAATATAGTTGAAATAGCAGAAAACATCTAAAAGCTAAAATATCTGAATATTGCTAAAAACATCTTTAAGAAGCATAAATTATCTATAGATAAAATAGAAAAAAAGCTAAAATTAACATAAAATAAGCTTAACATAGCCACGAGTTGAAATTAGCACCCAGATGGTAAAATTAAAAATTAGCAGAAAAAAGCATAAAAGTAAAGTTGTTTTAGCAAAATAGCTAAAACAGTCAAAATGTCAGTAAAACAGAAAGATTTTTAATTAGAATAAGGAAGTATAATCAGCTCAAGTTTACTGACTTGGCAGAAATAAGTTGTAATAACTACAAAAACATGTATTTAGCTTAAATGAGCTAACTTTAGCTATAATAACGGCTGAACATTAGCTAAAGTTGCAGCAAATAGCTTAATATAGCAAAAAGCATCTGTAAGAAGCATAATTAGCAAAAATGAGCACAAAAAAGTAGAAAATGGCAGAAGAATAGAAGACAGAAGCAGAATTTTAGCTGAAAATGCAGAAAAAAAGCTCAAATTAGCACAAAAAAGTTAAAAAGAGCAGAACCAGAACAAAATGTGTAAGGTTCTGTAAAACATTTAGAAGGATGTTGAAAACATTTAAACAAATACAGATAAATAGTTACTGATTTTTAAATAAATAATTGTTTGTGCTCCTCCACATAAATCCTGCTTGTGTTGATTTTTGCTCCATTTTTTTTTCTACCGAAAGAAAAAAGAATTTTAGATCAAAGGAGATCTTTTGTTCGTACAACGAATGTCATGAATACATTTCTGTGCTCTTCATTTCAATTTTGACTTCCTTTTTTTCCTACTCTGACAAGTGGAGCTCTTTAATAATTCAGTCTCAGCGATGCTCAGGGATTTTATTAACACCGTGTGATGTTAGTGAATTATTTAAGACGTCTTCTGTCCGCGATCGTCGGGTCAACGAGTGTTATTGTTGTGCAGATTAGGATTTCTTTCATTGGGGTCTCTTCTGTTAGAGGCACAGAGAAATCCCCCTTAAATCCAGACGATTTGAAACTGGATTAAAGACAAAAACCAGTTTAATGAGCTGGAGATACTGTCCTCCATCGTCAGAGGAAACACTGCAGAGGGAAGAATCCTGGGAAATCTGGAAGAAAAGAGTGAAAAATAGCAGAGGAATAGTGACTCGGCATGCAGGATAACCAAACTGAAGCAGAGTAAAAAGCAGATCCTAACCCTTCACTGATGGGAGATGTTGGGTAAAGATTATCCAGATTCCTCTGGTTTTTCTCTGCTCACAGTTTAATTCTCCAGATTGATTTTTGTGAAGGTAACTAAGACCCACTCGGCCCCTCAGAGGTTTTCTCCCAGGCAGGTGTTTGGTTTCTTTCTGTTGGCAGGAGACGGAGCTGGAAGTTCTGGTTTTTAGCTGGTTCTGATCCTCGTTTGGATTATAAAACAGAACTGTGGGACCATCTCACCTAAACAGATCTACACAATGTTTTAAAGTTTAATTTCTTATTTTCTAATGATAGCTGAGAGTTAATCTGACCAAACATATGATAAAAATCTCTCTTCCACACGCTTCCATCTGAAAGATTCCTCGTCACCAGAGTTCACAGAAACACGTGAGATGAAGGCGTCAGAACCTCAGTAATGTGCTGCAGATTTCTGCACACGCTTCGCCGTGTCGGGGAAATCTCCCTCCCTCCTCCCTCCACCGCATCCCAGATTCCCTCACATCTCAGCTGTCGGCTTCAGAGGGAATGCCTCGTCTTTTTTATTTGGCTCCGCTTCCCTGGCGCGTTGGCGCCGCCGCGTGGGGCTCTGGGTTTTCCTGGGGTACCCTGAAGCCAGGAGAACGGGGGAGGATAAGGTCGTGACACGGCTGTGGCCTGCAGAGTCGTGATTCATCAGAGGAAGCGCTCTGATAATGAGAGGAAGAGTTTAAAAACATTATGCATGTTTAAACTGATGGAGACGATTCATAGAGTTAACTGGCATAAAAACAACTCTCCTTCTAAAAATAATCATGAACTGAAACTGAGTGGAAAAAATCATCCAAAGACCATTGATCAGGACCCCCCTTACAGGAGCACGAGAGGCCCTGGCTGCTTGCATCAAGACTTTTGCACAGTGTTGTCCTGTGATCAGCAGAAGGACTGTTCACTTGGTTCCTGCTGCGACCGCCAACACGTGAAGAGCCTCGCCGTCCTCAGCCTGAATGTTTTATTCTCCCACGCAGGAGCAGATTTTAGTCTTTTTATTAACTTTCTGCTTGAGGCCTGAAATCTGCAACAGATTGGGTGGAGTGTGTTTGTTAATGAGCACATGCTGTGGTGTGTTCAGCAGCTGTGTGTGTGTGTGTGTCTTAAATTCAATTAAATTCTTCTGGATAACTAATTAAAACACCACTTCACATGTTGTGAGGAAATTATTTTCAGTAATTTAATATTTCTGGGGGGGTTTAGTGTAATTGTGATTAAAAAGCTTCCTTCTGTCGCTGTAATAGTAAATTTGTTGTGTTTGTTGTTTGTTTTCTGCTCCAGGAGCTGGGATGGTGGTGGACTGGGAGCAGGACACGGGTCTCCTCATGACGTCTGGAGACGTGCGGATCGTCCGGATCTGGGACACAGACAGAGAAATGAAGGTCCAGGTACTGAATCTTTGTTTTTATTACTGTTGTATAAAGTACTACAAAGTGATACTTGAGTAAAAGTACAAGTATTTTACTAAAAAAAATACTTTGGTAAAAGTTAATGTCTCCTTTAGGAATATTACTTGAGTAAAAGTCTTAAAGTATGTGATATTTTTAAGTATTAAAAGTCATATTGATTTAAAATGAGCAGTTAGATTTTCTGTAATGACATTTATTAGGAGGTGACCTCCCCAAAACAATGCAGAA
>JARVGW010000221.1:3340268-3354999 GCA_031762495.1 Anablepsoides rubrolineatus
ATGGAACTGAAAGTGAAAGTAGTCAAACTGAATTTTTAATAAACCAAAATATAGTTTCAAAGCAAATTAATTCAGATACAAAACTTTAAATTCAGTATAGTGAATTTTTTTTTCAAACCAATGCATTTAATTTCAAATTCTGCACATTCAAATTCAATCTGAGCAATTCAAATTAAATCCCTGCTGGCACAAAATTTATCCCATAGCTTTGGCATAAATCTAAATTAACAGGCGAAATGAAACTGAATAGATTAAGTATCAAATTTGTGTTTTACTAAAAGTTAAATTTTCTTTTATTTATCTCTCTGGGCTTTTTGGAGACATCAGATTTGTTGGATAGTAAAATTAAATTAAATTTGTGTACTAAACAATATAGTTGTATTGATTTTCTACTTCAGCCCTCTGATGTGGCGATGAACTCTGGACTCTAATGACTCAGATAATTTTACCAACGCCCAAATAAAACACATTTAACCTAACATTTTGGCAACTTATATTTAACTGTTAATAATAAACTGTTTTCTATAACCAGGGTTGGCATATCCAGATTTAACCCAGTGATGGGTTATAAATTGGACCATTTTGAACCAGTGTGTGCAGTTTGGTGTTTTAATGCAGGATTTGTTCGTCCTTATACAAATATAAATAAATGTTTGCTGAACACTGATCACGGCTCTCAGTTTTGTTGTGTTTTTTAATGATTTAATGCAGATCTGCTGCGCTTTTCGACGCCTCTATTTCACTTCCAGGTGGCGCGCGCTGCGGTCCAGTCACATTTCAACACGAACAGCTTTCTGCCTCATAAATGCGCATGCGCACTGCAGCTGACCCCTCCGGTTTCTCCGTGCACTGCCACGTTAGTAGCGGTAGACACAAAAATTTTACCAGCTACTTCGCCCGAATCCCGGGAACTAAACAATTAAAAAACGATTTGAATCACTTCTTCGCGGCTGACCCTCCTCTCCCTGACCGGAACGAAAACACTCGACGGTAACGATGATGATGATGATGAAGTTTTGGCTCTTGTGCACCCTGGCTGTAGCCTGCCGAGCTGAAATCGCAGAAGAAGAAGATGTTCTGGTGCTGAAGAAAAGTAACTTCGACGAGGCTCTTCAAGCTCACCCCAACATTTTGGTGGAGTTCTGTAAGTAAACCTGTTAGCTAAGGCTAGCTTTCTCCGTGGTTTGTGTTCAACTTTATCGGCTGGTAGCTGCTAACATTGGACTGAACTAGTACGCTACACTCCGTGGCCTTTTTCTTCCTTTTTATACAAACAAATAATCATTAAGAGTAAGCTTGCTGCTTCTGGTGAACGGTTGTACGCTATATTCGGTTAGCTAGCACCGAAAAAGTTAGCTTCGTTTTAGCTAATGCGACGTAAAGATGATAAAAATCTCCGGGGTGTTGTGAAGAATTTCGTTCTTGGGATGTTTTGCGGCACGAGCTGCGTTTTTTAAGCTAATCTGTAACAAGAAAAAACAAAGTTTCGATTGTCTCCTGTGGTTTCTTTCAGTTCACTTTCACCTTTTGTGTTCACACCAGACGAGCCGTGTTTCCTGTAGTTTTTTTTAATTGATTATTTCAGATTGTTTTGCATTTTAAAGCCGCGGGGTATAGATTTTATAATACTTTAGGAGTACTATTTGGGGCCCATCCCGCTACTCTTTTTGTCGGATTTGGCCCGCCCATATATTTGAGTGACGGCTGTCTGGACCAATCAAAAGTGTCAGTGTGAAGAGATAAGCTCCACATTTTTCTGCTTCGTTTTTTTAAAGCATTTTGCCTTTTTTATTTCTTCTACGATTTATTGCTGTTTCCCAAATCTTAAAAAAAACTCCCACTTTTGGGTTGGATCCATTTCCTTTTTACTAAAGTTCTCAGGTTCATGGGAGGGGGGTGAAAGCCTGGTTGTGTCAGCTGGGCGTGTTCTGGGCTGGAGGTTGGAGCTGGGTTGACGTGTACTTAAGTTTTACAAAAGTTCCTGCACGTTTACATGGACAGGACTTAAACAAGGAAGTTTTAGTTCTTTGTCTAGGTGATGCAATGCTGGTCACTTTATTTGACGTGTCACTTCTGATATGGTGCATGATCAAACGCTAAAGAATACAAAAGTTGCAAAAGAGTCAGACTTTCATTTTGGATCTAGTGAAAGCTTTAACTTCACTTAATATATAATCTATTTAAATTTCAGGCTTTTATAAAACATGTTAAATAACAGGTAAGTCACCACTGATTCTCATAATTATCCTTTTTAACTCCACATGAAAGAATCTAAAAACACATGATCAGTTTTCTTATTTTGAGCAGATGTGAATCTCTGATTCTGCTCCACAGATGCACCATGGTGCGGCCACTGCAAGGCCCTGGCTCCGGAGTACGCCAAGGCCGCCGGCTTGCTGAAGGCCCAGAGTTCAGACATCCGCCTGGGCAAAGTGGACGCCACCGAGGAGACTGAGTTGGCGCAGGAGTACGGAGTCCGTGGATATCCCACCATCAAGTTCTTCAAGGGCGGAGATAAAGAGTCTCCCAAAGAGTATTCTGGTGAGCGAGCGACATGTTTGCATCAAACGACCTTTGTTCAGGAACATTACTGATAATACCAAAGTAGGATTCTGGTTAAATGTCTTTTTTAAAGTTTAATTTCTCTAACTTAAAGGGCTGTAATTTTTTACTGTAGTTCTCTAAACTGTATTGTGGATGCCCCCTGAGTATTTTCATGATGGTAATCTGATCTGCACAGCAGTAGAAAAAATAAAAACGAGCCAGCCAATCTGCTTTTAACAACACCTACTAGGCAGAAAGTGGGTGTGGCCTCCTCGGCACGTTCCCCTCACGAGGAAGCTGAGTCGGGGCAGACGTATGTGCATTTCTTCACGTCTCCTCACTGGCCTGTGTGTGAAGGGGAGGTGGAGCAGGTTTGGAAGTGGTTTTGTGGAAATGACTAGTCGGGAGTTAAATCCAGCTTCTAGAAGCACCCGCCTCCTGCGTGCTGCGTCCCGTAGCGTTTCATCAATGAAATTTCCACCGCGTTGCATCACCTGTTCAACTCATCAGTCTTTAAGCCTCACTTCAAAGACACAAACAAGGTTTTATTGGCCTTGATTTATTCTTTATCTTTGATACAACAAAGTAAGGATTTGGGGGTTAATGCTTCAGAGCAAGAGTTGAATTAATGAGGCAAAATGATTGGAGGAGTTACTAAATAAACTTTTTTTCCCCCTTTCTTAACCTCTTGAGCCCCATGCAAAAAAGCTTTTTCTGTTTTCTTTTAACTTAAGATCTATAAGTTGAACCTGGACATGTTTGGTATCAAAAGAAAGCCAAGAATCTTTCCTAAAAGCTCATGGAAACTATTTTTACATTCACCAAACACAGTTCAAACGTCAGTTGAATCAAAGTAAACAAATTGTACAAAAAGGTATTGTTGCGAATCTGTAAATACAATAAATCTGTAAAGGAAAATAATTCTACCTTTTTTTATTTTTAAAGTCAAAGTAGATGCCTAAATATTATAAAATGTTTTATTTCACTTAAATTTGAGTGAATATGATCCAACTGAAGTCAAATATAATTTCTTATTTTTATATAATACATGGTGACAAAATAAATGTTTGAATAATTTTTCAAAAGAACAAACCTTCAATAACAAGTCTTTTAAGGCAGGTAAAAAAATGAATAACTTTTGGATGAAAACTTCAGATTTCTTCATATTTATTAATGGTACCATCATGGTCTGTCCTGTACAGAATGATAAAACACTAAATAATTTCTTTATTAAAACCTCTGTAACTTTGCTCCAGTTCATTTTAGCAGCATGAATCTTTGCACAGGTAATGTCCAGAAGTGGATTTATGGTTTTCAAGAGTTTTTAGCCTGATTCATTATGGTTTTAAATAGATTATATACTGTCTGATGAAAACATTATTCAGGTGAGAGTGGGGGGGGTGAAGATTATCCATCCCCAATATCTGTAAAGCCACAGCAGCTGTTTTAATATTTACACGTCGTCTGAAATCTCCCAAGTGTTAGCTTTATTTTGATACAAAGATTATTTAAGTAGAGTTTGTAAATGCTCTTACATTTCAGTATGGTGTTTAGAGAAGACTTAAAGAAAACCCCTTGAGGTTTAAGAGGTTAAAAATAAAGAATTAAAGCTTTCACATCACTATTTGAGCTTCAGCTGAAGTTTGTGGCCTATTGTGTTTTGTTTGTGTGCAGCTGGCAGGCAGGCAGATGACTTTGTCAACTGGCTGAAGAAGCGAACAGGACCCGCCGTCACCACCCTGAGCGAGGTCACCCAGGCGGAGGCTCTGATAGCCGACAACGAGGTGGCGGTCATCGGTTTCTTCAAGGTACAAATCCCTTCATTTACTAGTTAGAACAAGCAAAGGCTCACTGCTCAGGGGCTCCACCGGGAGGGGGGCGGGCAGGGGTTTAAAAACCTGTTAAAATACACCAGAATGCAGGAAATGGCATCTACTTCTTTCAAAAATTTCTGGGGGAGGACCCCCAGACCTCCCACCAGTGTGCCCCTCCAACATTACAAATACATACTCTTGTTCTTTGTCTCTGAATGTCACAAAATCAGTGATATTTTATGTGAAATTACAAAATGAACATCTGTTGGCAAATCCATAAGCTTTACATTCCATAGTTTTCAATTTGTCATTTTAACACATCATAAAATTTCTGTTATGGATATTAGTTTTGGTGTGCCACCCCTGAAAGACTGATCTGCAGGTGCCACTGTTACTGCTTGGAGTTTTGGTGAAGTGTTGGGTTTTGTTTTTGTTCAGGATGCTGAGTGTGAAGAAGCCAAAGCTTTAGAAAAAGCAGCTGAAGCTGTGGATGACATCCCCTTTGCCATGACCTCCAGTGACGACATTTACTCCAAGTTTGAAGTGTCTAAGGACGGCATCATCCTCTTTAAGAAGGTATTTATTTTATTTTAACCTAGGTTACTTCTGCTCTTATTTTTGATTACACCAACGTGCTGCTGAAGACCCCCTGCTGTGTTTTTTTTTTTTTTTTTTTTTTGATCCACACCTTCTGTAACCTGACGCTGCAGGCCTTTGCTCTTTCCTCTGTCGGTTTCTAAACTTGGCTCATCTGATGTCACTCGGCGTTTTAAACATTCGTTGGCCTCTGGTTCTGCAGCTTAATCTGACGAGTGAATGACTCTGGTGTGTGGAGCTACAGGTGCTGAGTAAACGAGCTGTATTAGGTTGTGGTCTCATGTAGCTCCTGTTGGCTAAGAGCAGAGGAGGAGGAATACCTTCAGGGTATCTGAAAGGTGTTGAATTTTGATTTATTGGAGCAGGTCATGTTCAAGTTGACCCAGCAAGGGTGGCGATGGTTTCAGATGGCAGCAAAGATTCTTAAAACTCAGTTTTCATCCTCATAAATCCGCCTGATTCTCCTCATATCTGCACACTCAGCTCCACTTTGCCTCTTAAGGAAAAAAGTAGAATAAATCTAAATTTTAGTTTGACTATGCTAACCAAGGTTATTATAGTTAACTAAAACTAACAAACGAAAACTGAAATTGAAAAAAAACATTTTAATTTACTAAAATAACTAAGAACTAACTAAAACCGTATAATATTTTAATTTTTACCAAACTACTGTATTTATTCAGGTATAATACTAGAAATTTAACCCTAAAAATCATCCATAAAGTCAGGGGTTTGTATACAAATATTACTGATTAGATTTTTTATGCTTTTTAATCTCAAAAAATTATGATCGTATTATACATGAATAAATACAGTAAGTAAAACTAATGATATTCTACCTATAATTTCAGTTTGTCAATTTATTTTGAGCCGTGTGAACTGATAAAAAAAAATGGTTATTTATTCATTTATTTCAAATTGAGTAGTTTCACATTAGTTGTGGTCTGTAACACTTGTTTACAGTCTGCTGCTAAATAATGACAAAAGTTGGTAGAAAACGTCCACTTTGTGATTTCTTTGAATATGACTGAGAAAAATCAAATCAAGTGTCTTTTAGTGGAAACAGGTGATAAAACAGGTGGAATACTTCTCAAGAGAAAAACGTCATGAATCAAGCTGACACAAGATGGTTGATTATGACTATCTGACACACTAGCTTCTCTCAGTAGCTCCTGTGAAAAACAAACATAATTATTGTCATTAGTTGGCAAAATTGAGTTGCACAATTATTTTAGGAAGGTGTTGCTATAATGTCTGCTTTAACTAGTGACCAAATATCTGCTGGTTAGTTAACTCACAGGAACATCACAAGCTTGTTGCATTGGCAAATATTTTTATTTAAACTATAAAAAAACTAAACTAAAACAAAGCATTGAAAAGCAATAATAACTAATATAAACTAAAACTAAGCATTAAAAAGCAATAATGACTAATAAAAACTAGCAAATTCACTGTAAAAACTAATTAAAATTAACTGAATTAAAAGAAAAGAAGTCACAATGAAATAAAACTAAACTATAATGAAAATTATTATAACCATGATGCTAAAACTCAATCTAGGTTTTCCTCGCTGAGATAAGTGCTTCTTGTGGTTTTTAGGTTTCCTGAACTTTCTTTTATCAGCAGAACTCTCGGGGTGTGATTTGTCAAACTGGGTCAAAGTCCATCGTGTTTCTTATAGAAGTGAAGTCATGTAGTGTGAGTGTGTTTGAACGTCACCTTGCAGCTGTAAAATGTGGCTAAGCTGCAGTTTCAGGTTGGTGTTTCACACAGGCCTCGTCTCCTCAGAGTCAAGCAGATGTCTCGTCCTGTAGATTCCTGCTGGTAACTTTACCCTGTAAACACCGCCAACATGTGGGCTGCAGATAAGCAAACCCACCGAAAGCAGGGGGGGCTACGTTAGAATAAACAGCAGGTTTCTGACTTGTTTACCACAGCTGAGATTTAAGGGTTGAGTTTCAGTGCTGGGAAGGAGCTCGTCTTCATTGTGTGCCAGAAATGTGGCTCCTGCTCTTATTGATGAGTTTAAAGCAGTCTGTCCAGTAAATTTAGGTGTGTTGTTCACAAGCAGACAGCAGGTGGGTGATATTTCTGTCTCTGCAGTTCGATGAAGGCCGCAACACCTTCGACGGAGAGCCCACCAAGGAGAAGCTCCTGGCGTTTGTGAAGTCCAACCAGCTGCCTCTGGTCATCGAGTTTACAGAGCAGGTAAAGAAAGGGGGCGGGGCATGAGAGCACCTGTTATTCTGATCAGTTGGCTTCACTACTGTTTGTTTTTGTTTTTTTAATAGACTGCTCCTAAAATCTTCGGTGGAGAAATCAAATCCCACATCCTGATGTTTCTGCCTAAAACTGCTTCAGACTTCCAGGACAAAATGGAGCAGTTTAAAAAAGCAGCCGAAGGCTTCAAGGGTCGGGTAGGTAAAGAGTTACCTGCTGCTGATCTTCCAACTCGTTTCATGCCTATTAGCATAGCTATTTTTAAATGCTGGTAGAATTCCAACCATATAAGAGCAATATTTTTTGCATATATATTTGTGTTTTTGTTTTGTTTTCTCATGTTTTAATTGTTTTTACAATTTTTTTTATATTATCTTTTTGCTACTGTTCAGCACTTTGTTTGAAAGGGCTTTATAAATGAAGTTATTATATAAAACCGTAAGAGTTACACTTACTTTTCTGACTATCGACATGCCACAGAGCACGGTTTCCTTCCACTGATGAGTTCACAGATTTATAATAAACAAACCCAGACACAGGGTAAATCCCTATGTTTTATAAATCAGGTAGCTTGTTTACAACACTTCCTGGGTTGGAGCCCACGTCTTCACGTTGAAAGCATAAAATATCACGAGGTTTTATTTTTTTGGTGTGACTACACACAACAAACAGTGACATCATTTCCCACGACTTATTTTTCAGCTCGGTTTTGCCAAACTCTTCTTTCTCAAATTTTTTCTCTAAAATCTATATACACCACATACACTAACACACACCAAACACCACACACACTTATGTAGACACATTTATGGATCCACAAAGACCCAGAGTCAAGAAGTTTTACTCTTTCTACAAAGCTTTGGAACTTATTTTTATTTTTTCTTGTTTTTGTTACAGATTATATAATTGACAGTAACTGAAAAACTAAGTTTTGCACAAACTCAAAATAAATGTTCTGTGGTTTAAAAGGCAACTTTTTTGTATTGACAATTTTGAGGGATAAAATTAGGACATATTTGTAAAAATGTGAAAAAAATCATAAAACTTAAAATTATTTTTTTGCACCTTTTTTTTATCATTTTATTTAGTTATGGATGAAAAACATACATATTTTGAAAGATAAGGATATAAGGGTTGTATTGATCATTGAAATAGTCAAAATGATGCCTCTGCAGTGTCTAAAAATGTCAAAATAAGCTCAGGCCAACCTTTTATAATGGTAGGACTTAAAGGGTTAAAGAGATGCACACTTTGTAAATGTTCTGACGAATCCTGTTTGGTTTTAAAACTATTTTTATTTTTTCAGATCCTGTTCATCTTCATTGACAGCGACATCGACGACAACCAGCGCATCCTGGAGTTCTTCGGCCTGAAGAAAGAAGAGTGTCCCGCCATCCGCCTCATCACCCTGGAGGACGAGATGACCAAATACAAGCCGGAGAGCAGCGCCATCACAGCCGAGAGCATCACAGAGTTCTGCAAGCTGTTCACTGAGGGCAAACTGAAGGTGATGGCATTTTAAAGTGTTTGTGACATCAAAGCTTTAGAAGAAATATGAAGGTATTATTGAAAAGATAACATGTGATCAATCACACTGAAACAAGGATGAAGTCTAAAAGTGGTATGTGGAGAAATGGGAAAATACAGTTTTGATTAAAACAAATTGCATTTTGTCAAAATATAACACATGCCTTATCAGTGTTTTCATTTGAATGAACTGTGTGAAATATAATCACACAAAAATTCAAGCAATTTTTTTGAGCAGTAGAAACAAACTGTTTTTTGAGCAAAAAACGCCTTTTAAATTTTGAGATTTTCCCTGTGAGCTAGCTGTTTCTTTCCAGCTGGGAAATGTCAATATTCAAATACTATTTGAGATTTCCTCTTCATAATGGAATGAAAAATACCTCAAATTATATAAAATTAGAATTCAGACCCAATATTGATGTATTATCATAACCAACAAGTTGAATTAAGGCTGATCTCTGGTTCTGTTTGATATCAGAATGATCAGGTATCAAAATGTAGCTTTTAAAGCCAGAATCTGAAAATGTAATGAGGTCATTTTTTACCAAATTTGACTTAATCCTCATTTCGATATGATGGGTCACATTGTAAAAAATTTCATTTGTCTCATTTTAGCTGAGCAAAATTCAAAGGAAAATATGCCAATTATGTGACATAATGGGTTTCTTAAATGTTTTTTTTTTCTTTGACTTTTCATATTTCATGAATAAGCAGGTCGCACTTTAACGTTTGTAGAGTTCTGTTACAGAAAGTGAACCGGCTCCAACCCTGCTTTAATGTGCTTTGTTTTTATTTGTCCTGCAGCCACACCTCATGAGCCAGGACATCCCAGAAGACTGGGACAAGAACCCAGTAAAGGTTCTGGTGGGCAAAAACTTCCAGGAGGTCGCCTTCAACCCTTCAAAGAACGTCTTTGTGGAATTTTGTAAGTTTTTAGTGTTCGTTTTAACTTTACAACTTGGGTTAAATTTTGTTTTGTTTAATTTCATTAAAACCAAACAAATAATTTTATATACAATATACACTAAAAAGAAAAATATAAATAAGAAATTGCTGCCTTTCGTTTCATTTGAGATTTTGACATACATACAGAGGGAGGAGAAATCTTATATCTGCTCCTTTTTCCCAAGAATAAGTTCATATAATGAAAATGTTAACAAAAGACAAGAACATTTAATCCCTCTAGAACAGCAATTTATATAGATACACATTAAACTGTTTTGTATTTTTTAACAATCCAACTTTTATCATTTTCTTAAACGTACACAGTGATCCTGCATTTTTTTACATCCCTCTTTAATTCAAGGAATAAAATTATGGAATAATTTAAAGAACACCGTTCCTTCAGACTAGTTCTGAATTTGGGTTTTACAAATATCTCTGTCCCTTTAAGGTTATAACAACACTTTATCTTTACAAAATTCACTTTGATGTTTAAAGGTTTAAGTTATTTTCAGTTTTAGTGAAGCTCAGCTCCTCGAAGGCAGACGAGGACTCAAATCTCTCTTTAGAGTTTATTCCCAGACCTGCTGATTCATTCTCACCCCCCCCCCCCCTTTCCTGCAGTTAAACGTGCCACCAGACACTGATACCAAAAAGATGAAGTTAAATATAGCAGCAGGATTATTTTATAATCATCCAGGTCCAAATGGACTCTATATTTGGAGGGATTTTCCGTGTCCGGCTGGTTAAACGCAGCCAGTCGTGCCTGACAGATTCCTAAACGTTCCCACTAAAACTGTGAAGCTGAAGCACATGTTTTTGTTTCTTATGTTCCAGATGCACCTTGGTGTGGACACTGCAAACAGCTGACCCCCATCTGGGAGCAGCTGGGAGAAAAATACAAGGACAGCCCCGACGTCATCGTGGCCAAGATGGACTCCACGGCCAACGAGATCGAGTCCGTCAAAGTCCACAGCTTCCCCACGCTGAAGTTCTTCCCTGCAGGAGAGGAGCACAAGGTGAACACCTCACAGCTCCTGTTGGCGTTTAGCTCCTGTTGGCGTTTAGCTCAGGTGCAGCAGGTGGCACAAAATGCCAAGTTGGTGGCTCTGTAAGAGTTACAAAAGATAGAAACTCAAACTGTTTCCTAATTTTTAGCAACGACACAAATGGTTGTAACTGGTCAAATGTTGAGCTAAAATTGAGTTTGATAGGATCTTTGTTTACATTTTATTAAGTAAAGTGGAAACCTTCTGCTCTCAGCACTGAATGTTATTGTTTCCAGTGTCTATGCAGGTAAATGACTTTTTAAATTTCAAGAACTGAGGTTTTAATTCCCCGCCGTCAACAGGTGATCGACTATAACGGAGAGAGGACGCTGGACGGATTCACCAAATTTCTGGAGAGTGGAGGTAAAGAGGGCGGTGCCCCCGCAGGAGACGAAGAGGAGGGAGAAGCAGAGGTGAGTCAGATTCAGACCTGATATCACAGGGTTCCACACATCCTTAAATCAATCTTCACAAGTCTTAAAAATGTTAACACATTGTAAGTAGGATGACTGTAATTTATATCAAATATTAAAATAATAGGTAATATTTATTTGAAATGTTCCCTTTTGACCCCACTTGTTGTTTCACATGCAAATATCTCAACTGTCCACCTTTTTAGAAATGTGAAATTTGTTTTCTAATATTTTAATGTTATCTTTCCAAAAATACATAAATATTTCTTACCAAAATTTGATGTCAGCTGCACTTTAAGGTTTAATCTACAGCAAGCTGAGGTTGAGAACCCACTGTGGGTCAAAAAACTCCAAATTTTGGGTCATTCGAGGATTTCCAGGAATTTTAAATTAGGTTTAAAACGAAGTGGTTTTTTTTTCTATACTTATCAAAATAGCACATATGGATAAAAACAATTGGTCTATTAGCAATATTTGAATAATTCAACCAAAAATGCTTTGATTCATGAGTTTCTGCCACGGTTTTAATGTATTTGTCATTTGTGTTTGTTGTGAAATTGGTCTTTAAAGAGGAAAAAATGAAATCTGCAACTTGTTAATGCCAAGTGAGATCAAATTTCTCTTTTTATTTGAGAAATCAACAGTGTAAAACACTGAAACTGTGGTAAACATTAGCACACCTCAGTCTGTTGCAGGCTGTCGCAGCTGTTTACTGAGCCTCCTGATGAAAGAACTCTGCACATTCACAAAGGTTTAAGCTGCAGATTTTTAATGAGTGTCAGGTGATCTCAAGTGTTTAAAAACAATAAGTTTCTGTAAATTTTGACTCCTGCATGCCCATCGTCCTGGTCTACAAACCAGCCAAAATAAATGTTCATCAGAACTGACCGCCGTTAGCTCTTTGGCTTTAGATGAAACCGGTTGGTTGTCGACACTCGGGCTGCAGGATGCTGGAAAAACTACATATGACTGAGACCTGAGGACGTGCTTCCTTATGTGCAAAAATTGTTTTGCCACCTTAAAGGGCTCGACACACAGGAGGCGACGTCGCTCTCTCTCCATTCATTTCCTATGAAGCTTGTGTCAAGAAGCTACAATCTCCAAATAACAGACAACCCACCGGCCAAAATCATGCATGGGAAATTTTGCGCTTGTGCAAGCTTGCGACGCGACATGAAAGTTGAAAAACGTTCAACTTTTGTCGCTTGGCGTTCAACCAATCAGCGTGTGTTTCATTGACTGACCAATGAGAGGAGAGTATGCTACACACTGCAGTTAGTTAACACTTCCAACGTTTTTAGCTCTGTCAAACTTGCCAGTTTTATGACTAAAAAAAGCAGCTTTATGGGAAATTGTTGGCGCCAGGGTGAAGTTATCCAGTAAGTTTTTCTTCATAAAATCATATCTTGGTGTGAGTTTGTTTTTTAATATCATTAGTATCGCAAGATTTGTTTAGTTCACGTCCGTAATGCGCGCACCTTTTTTTTTTTTTTTTTTACAAACTACCAATAAACTTTACAAGGTGCAGTAGAACAGGGGGGTCAAACTCATTTTCATTGAGGGCCACATGAGTGTTATGGTGGTCCTCTAAGGGCCAGTTGTAATCAACTTTGAATTCTTGTTAAAACACCATTTAGTTAAACATGAAACATCAGTGACACTTCTCTGAAAAACTTTACTGTCCCAAAAGTTTCACAAGTTTTAGCTTTTTTTTTGTTTTTTTTTTTTTTTTTTTTAAAGCAACCTGTTAAAATAAAAGCCCCAACCTTTTGTTGTGACAAGTCGTGGTTTAGCGGTTTAGTCCTGAAATAGTTTATTTAATAAAATAAATTTTTGAACCTCTCTCTCAGCTTTGGGGTCCAGTTCTGACTGGTTTCTGTTCCTCAGGGTTTGGAAGACCTGGAGTCAGACGGGGAGGACGGCAGCGACGACGATGGAGACGACGGACACGACGAGTTGTAAAACAGCTGCAGGAGGGGAGAGGAGACCCCCCCCCCCCACCTCCTTTTTCAACCACCCCCACCTTGAGCGCGTGGCCCCTCCCTGTCCTGTGAACATTAACCCTTTTTTTTTATTATTTTAAACTGAACCAGCTGCTCGCTCCATCAGCAGCTGCTTGAGGTGTTTCTCCACCAGCTACATCCTCCATCCTGTTTCTGCTCAGACTGGTGGTCTCCCTCCTGGGACGAGGGGGGGCATTTGGAACAGCAGCACCCCCTCTGTGGGGAACCGACTCCTCGTTTATCGAGGCTCCATATCAGCTGTTTGCCTTCAACACTTTAGACCAAATATTTAAATAAAGCATCTAGTTTTGAAGTTAAATTTCCACATTTGCTCACCTTTTATTCTGTGAGGGGGGGCGGGGGTCTGCCAGTGTTCTTCTCCCTCTTAAAACAAAACAAATGGACCAGTGTTTGGTTTTTAAGGACCGATCTCAGGAGACATGGGGCCATTCTGTAATTTTATTTTATTTAATAAACCAGTTTACTCACCGTAGCACAAAGAGGCTCCTCCCTACATTTATCTAAACAGACCAGTTACTTTTATTTTTTTATTATCGGGGGGGGGGGGGGCATTTAGTCCATTTTATATCTTCATTCCCAAACGGTTCAGCTACTGACTCGTTTATTTAATTGCTGTTGCAGTAAGTTTTTTTTTGTTAAATTGCAGCTTTACCCTCTTTGTTTGTATTTGTGGTGAGTTGTTAAGGCAGATTTAACCCCCCCCACCACCCCCTCCAGACACCCCCTCAGACCCGGGTGGTGTCTGCAGCCAGTTCTGACGGGTCGCACTGCGTTCATGCCTAATGGGAGATTCACTGTGGTTTACTGTCTGAGAGAAGAGGGGAGGGAACAGTTGCACAGCCCCACCCCCTTACATCCCTTTTGGCTCTTCACAGCACCCTTAGTTGCCTGTGTGTGTGTGTGTGAGAGACTAATTGCGCGTGTGTGTGACTGCGTGTGTTTTGGCAAACAAGGGGAGCTGTGAGCAGAGCAGGGTGTCGTTCTATCAGTGGTGGGGGAGAAACTAACACAACATTCCATCATTGTTCAAATTAATGTGGAAAATGTAAATTGGTGGCCAATAAAAACAGAAAAAACATCTTTGTTGTTGTTTGTGAAACAAACTAATGAAAACTTAAATGTAGCTGACAATTTGTTTTCAAATTTCATTTATTTCAAAGCAGAAATCACTGCATTCTGGTCAGAATCTGCAGAATAAACTGACTTCTGTAAAAACAAGTCTATTGAATGAGCCCAGTAACTAAAATAAAATATAATCTACCTTTTTTTTTAAATCTGTTTTCTAACAGGTCATCTTCAAAAATAATGCTTTTAATTTCCTAAAATTCTTTTTTTCTCTCCTAGCTTGCTGTAAGATCAAATTAGACAACTTATTTTGAACTCCATGTTTTCTCATGTCTGAACTTTGAAATATTTGACCCATCATATCAAAATGACCTGATCACATTTTCAGATTACTGCCTTTAAAAGCTACATTTTAAGGATTATGCTCAAAAACCTTGCATGTCATTTTCAGAAATATAAATATATATATATACAGTGGGTTGCAAAAGTATTCATACCCCTTGAACTTTTCCATATGTTGTCACATTACAACCACA
>JARVGW010000221.1:3362605-3381108 GCA_031762495.1 Anablepsoides rubrolineatus
CATCAAATTTTAAATTGTGTTGATAGATAAATAAATTACAGAACTTTTTTTATTGTTCATCATACTTGGATCAGAGTAGGCCACCGAGCGGACCTTGCCTGGTGGCGTTAATCATATTAATCGATTAATGCCAAAAAGTAATCGATTAGTGTTTTTCTGACGATTAATTGCAGATGAGACGATTATGCCCAACCCTAGTTCATATAAATGTTTTTACCAGCTTGTAGCCAAGATTCTGACATTTCTGTAGACACCAAACATGTCTATATTTAACTAAAAGAACTTATAGCAATTAAAGTAGAAAACTGGGGATTTGGGCTTAAGAGATGAATGAACCAGTTGGTGGGCTGAACTTTGGTCACTCCGGCCCGCGGGCCACCAGTTGAATAGCCCTGATTTAAACAGATGATTTTAAGTAATCGAATGTAAGGAATTTTAATCTAATAAACCATTATTTGACAATTAATCGTAAGTTGATTAACTGTTTGCATCTCTTTCTCTAATATAATCTCATGTGAAACAGAAACATCCAAGTCCCAGAGGGAAGAGGGCCAGCCCCCACACATCTGTTCATTATGAGGAGTACCAGAACAGATCCAGCAGGCAGGTAGGTTGAACTTTTTACAATAAAAACAGGACCTTTTATTAGAAAATTTGATTTAAATGGATCCATGATTAGTTGTAGACAACTGTAAAATAAAGACTAAAAATACTGTAGGCTGTTTAGTTTTTGCCTCTTTTTTCTCCAAGATTTATTTAATTTCAAACATTTTAAAGACTAACACAATTCCTATTTAAAGTGATCCAGGATTAGTTGTAACATTAGACTTTATTTGATAAACATATATTTTAACTGTAAAATAAAGACTAAAAATACTGTAGTTTGTAAATTTTTTAAAGTATATTTAAACACGAACGGAGCCATTTTATTTACACTCAAAGCATTCTGGGTAAATGATGACGAGCTATATGCACCCTGAAAGTTAATCTCAGACAATATCTGACAATCGTCTCTTTTAAATGCTTTGTGTGTAAATAAAATGGCCCAGTCTATGTTATATATATTTTTAAACTTTTTTGTTTAAAAATTATAAAACTAAACTGCCTACATTTCACACAGTTCATTCAAATGAAACTTTGATAATGCAATAATTTGTTATATTTTTTATAAGTGTTTATATCAAAACACTATATTTGCTTATTTCTCCATATTCACTTTTAGACTTAATCTTCATTTCGATGTGACGGCTCACATTTTACAGTTAAAATATGTTTATCAAATAAAGTGTAATGTTACATTTAATCCTGGATTTTGGTCTTTAAAATGTTTTAAATGAAATAAATCTTGGAGAAAGAAGAGTTTGTCTCTTTCTGATCTGTGTTTCCCCATCAGTCTTGTGAAGGTGACGTCGCCCCGTGCAGTTCTTCAGCCCCTGAGAGGAAATTATCTGCAGGCTTTCAGCGTTTTCTGGATGTGCTCAACATGGGCGTGAATGTCGATGCTCTCAGCAAGATTGTAAGTCAGACCTCTACAGAAGTCAGTGATGAATCTATTTCTCAGAGTCGTTTAGTGAGGGCTGCAGAGCCTTCACGCTCGCAGAAACCTCGGCAGCGCAACACCACACGCAGTCCAAACAAAATGCCGGCTTCTGCCGAAAACGTCCCTCAAAGAAGTCTGAGCAGCAAGTCTCCCTCGGCGGAAAAGGCGGCGCTGACGCCCGAAGACGAGGCGAAGCGCAGGCAGATGCAGGACGTGCTGCGGGCCATCGGCGTGGACCTGGGGCTGGACGAGCTGGGCCAAATGACCCACCGCATCCAGGAGCGTCTGTACGGCCGGAGGAGCCACGACCAAAAGGTGAGTCAAGAGACGAGACGTCTAAGCGGGTCGTCGCCGTCGTCCAGCGGGTCTTCCTTCAGCCCGCCGAGCCAGGACCACTATGAGGCGAAGGATCAGCGAAGACCTCCCAGGTGTTTGACGGAGCTGAAGCAGTCAGATGAATACGACCGGAAGATAAACAGAGGCTCCTTTCAGCGAGGCAAGGACAAAGCTGCTGCTCCGAAACAAACCCTGACACAGCGTCCACCTGCGCCTGCACCTGCGCCATCCCCCGTCACTTCCCCCACGCTGCCGTATCCTCCACATTACCCCCCTGTGCCTACAGTCCTGCCTCCACCTTTCCCTCCCCCACCTTTCTCGTCACATTTCCCTCCAGCCCCGCCCCCACATTTCCCTCCAGCTCCGCCCCCCCAACCTCCTTTCATCCCTCGCATCAGCCCGGGAGCTTTCCCGCCCAAAATCCCACTTCTTCCCGACCCCTTTTCCCTCCGCCCGCGTCGAATGGGACCCCTAATCCCACCGCCCCGACATCCTTTTGCTCCACCTGCGCATTTCCCAAACCCACCCCCACTTCTTTCCGACCCCTTTCCCCTCCACCCGTGTCATATGGGACCCCTAATCCCACCGCCCAGACATCCTTTTGCTCCGCCTGCGCATTTCCCAAACCCCCCCGAGTGTTCAAAAAAGAACCCGCCAAAATACCAGATGACTCGCTGCTTGCTGGTTGTGAAGAGTAACCAAAGTGATGAACAACAAAGTGGTGAAAAAAACAAGTAAAAGAACAAAATATATATATTTTTCACATTGACAGTTGATGTGTTGGCTTACCTGACTGTAGACAATTTGTTTTTATACTTTCTTATACAAAAAAAATCTGATTTTGTTTGTTTTCTTTGTAAATGCTACAAAAAAAAAAAGATGCAAACCTCAACCACACCAGCTGAAGACGGTTCTTCTGTGAACTGTGACTGGAATAAAGCAACCAGTTGGAGCTTTTGTGAGTTTTTTTTTTTATTACAAATGACACGTTTGTAAATCCCATCAAACAGCCATCACAAGGAAAGATTTTGAATCAGTATCCAAAGCTCATCACTTTCAGAGAATCATGATCATTTGCTGCTTGTTTTAGTAATGATGCCAATTTAAAGATCATCTGTTAGTTGTGTTTGTGTAATAAAGCTTGTACTGCAGAAGAACAATAAAACGGTACACAGCTCATTGTGACATTTTGTTAAAACACTAATTGTTTCTATTTGTACATACATGCAGAAAACCTTTGTTTACCTAAACTGTATATAATAAAGAGCGTTCTTCAAAGGGATCTGTGGAGCACAGTTGTTTCATTAAACCGTTTAAAATTGAAACATTTTGCAGAAAGTGTGCAGGACTTATAAGGAAATAAAGTTCCACATTATTATCTTGTTTTAGTTTTTGAGTTATTTTTAATTGAAACTGCACATGAGGAATAATGGCAACATTTAGAATTGAAATATTTTATTTGAGTTTTTGGTATTTGAGCAAAAAAAAAATCTAAGTTCTAAAAAAAACTTTAATTTAAGATGAGGTGCTTTAAACAAACAATAAAAACAACATTCTAAACTTATACCTGCTTACATGTTTGTCTAAAATACATTTTTATCACTCCTTTAGTAGAATCAAATCCATAATTCATTAAAAAAATAATTAGAATATCTCTGATTTTACAAAATAAAATGGGGCATGGCTGTACTTATTATAAACATAAGTCGTTATACATAAGCATGTATACAAGTAAATAAAACCTGAAAAGTTAGATAATAGTTGAAAATAAAAAATATATATTTACCTGCTGTTACCATCCTCCCACCAGCAGGGGGCGCTGCCACACAGTTAGCGCCTGAGAACGCCTGGATAGCATATTCACCTTTCTCCGGTGCTCTGTGTAACTATTGTTATTTGTTGTCAAAAGCCAAAATAATGTAATCGATCTTAGATTTAGATTTTCACACATTTCTTGTCTAAAAGCAACGTTTTGACAGCGGTTTTATAGAAGACGTTCGACCCGGAAAAGTAGGTAAACCCACATTAGCTAGCTGCTATGCTAACGCTCTGTAAACAGGATTTATTTGTTTTGTTGTTTCTTAGCTCACGAAATAACAATGGCTAACATTGTGTGCGCTGTGTTTGATTTTTAATCACGTTATGTTTCATAAAAAATGCTTAAATGTTAGTTATTGTTGTTATGTGACTTGTTTGTTGATCTGATTTGATTTCTCATTGTTTTTTTGTTTTTACTTGTGTGTTTGCTTCCAAACCCTCAGATTTCAATAAGCTGCAAGGGGCTGGACAATGAATCTGCAGTACCAGAATCATATTGTCCCAAGACAGCAGACTCAGATGGACCCAGATCTTCAGTGGGGTGTGGAGAACCCCCTCAGGAGAGGCAGATGTTTGGCTGCGGACCCTCAGGGCAGCAGGATTGTTGGAGGGAGAGAGGCCCCCGGACCTCCTCCCTCGAGCTGTGAAGACCCAGATGGAGAACCGCTGGACGAGGAGGACCCCGAGTTGGCCAGGAAGAAGAAGATGCTTCAAAAGTTAAACGAGAAGATCTTGCACAAAAAAGCTGTCATCAAAGCGGTTAAAGCGTCCGCAAAAGACCCTTCTGCGCCGTGTGATTCTCGTGGCGAGCAGACGGACGTGGGCAAAGGTGGAACTCTCAGAGACAGAGTGAAGCAGATTCTGGTGCAGCATCAGTTCAGCCTTTATTCTAAGGTAAAGAGACGTGTAATGCGCCTTGATTCATCCTCATTTCACAGATCATTTCAGCATAAACATCCCATTTACTGTGATGTTTCGTCCTGTCGTCCTCAGCTCCAGTCGTCTAAAGACAGACCCAAGCCGTTCACGCTGAGCAAAGAGAGTCTGCAGCAGGAACAACATTCGCTGAAGCTCAGAGTGAAGGCTCTGAGGATGCACAGACTCCATCGCTCCAACGTTTTACCTTCTAAAGAGACGGTTTGTGATGTTTATTTAAAAAATGTCTTCAGAAAGTTACAAATATCACATTCTGTCTGCGATAATTTAACATTTTTTAATGAAACTGAAACAGATGCACATCTAATTGACCTTAGCAGACATAACAGTTAAAATAACTGGTTATATTTACAGATTTTAAACTATAATTGAGCTTTGTAGTAGCTGAGAGTCATTCTCCTGCAGATAATCTAAGAACAAACAGACCCAGGCTTGTGACTGATTTTTATTAAAGGGATCCACGATTAGTTGTAACATTAGACTTTGTTTGATAAACATTTATTTTAACTGTAAAAAAAAGACTAAAAATACTGTAAGCTGTTTAGTTTTTATAATTTTTAAACAAAATTTTAAAAAATATTTTAACACGGACTGAGCCATTTTATTTAAACACAAAGCATTCTGGGTAAATGATGACGTGCGAGGCTGCTAGCAGCTATATCCACCCTGAAGGTTAATGTTGGACAATATCTGATGATCGACTCTTTTAAATGAAACCAGAGAGCGTTAACAGAGAGGAGAAGGTAGAAACTGAAAATATGGATGGAGGACAACAGTTCAGCTTGTTAGTTTGTTGCGCTAGCGCCAAGCTAATATATATAAGGCAATATAGCGTTGGTGCTAAAGCTAACAGGCTAAGCTGAGGTTCTTCTTCCATGAAGCAGCTCTGTTGTCCTCCATCTATATTTTCAGCTGCAGGCTGAGGGGTTTCTGCCTTCTCCTCTCTGTCAACTCTCTCTGGTTTCATTTAAAAGAGTCAATCGTCAGATATTGTCCAGCAGAGGAGAACAGAATGAGGAAGATGAAGAGCCGAGTTTGGACGAAAAGCACAAACAGCTGCAGAGCATTCTACAAAGTCTGGGCTTGGATCTGGGCTTGGAACCTTCAGCTGCGAACAGCCTCGCACTGATGATCTATCCACGTCATTATTTATCCAGAATGCTTTGTGTGTAAATAAAATGGCTCAGTCTGTGTTAAAATACTTTTGAAAATCTGTGTTAAAATACTTTTGAAAATTTAAAAAAACTAAACCGCCTACAGTATTTTTACAGTTTTTATGTTACAGTTAAAAGAAATGTTTTAATAGGAAAAGATTTAAAACTGCCGTCCTTTACAGGTTCCTGTTCCTCCTCCTCCTCCTCCCAGCCGGAGGATTAATCCACCAGCAGAGGATAAGAGCGGCTCCAACAAGGGCTTTGAGCGTTTCGTCAAGATGCTCAACGAAGGAGCGGACACCAACTTGATGGATCTGGTACATCCTGGCCTTTTTTCAGTCCACGTATAAACATCCAAACACACGACTTTGTTTGTCCCAAACTTGAAAATATATTTATAAGCACTTAGTTAAGACACAAATGATTGAATCAGGCTTAAAGTTTATAAAATGTGTGCTGGTGTGTCTGGTTTTATCCTCTGTTTGATTTGACGTCTCACAAATATATTTTGTTTGTCTCACAGGTTCCTGCTGTGCAGCTGCCTCCTCCCAGACAGAGCATCAGTCCAGCTGTGAGACAGGAGAGCAGCTCCAGCAAAGGCTTCGACGTCCTCCTCGGTGTTCTCAGCAAAGAAGCAGACCCCAAAACTAAAGACACGGTAAATATTTTATAAAATTTAGATCTGGGGTTCTCAAGCCATTTGGGTCTGAGGACCCCTTAACAAGGGCAAAAACAATTCCAGGGACCCCCTCATAAACCCCCTGCTGTTTTAAAAAAATAATTTATTGTTGTTTCAACCCCTAAATGCCATGGGAATATATATTTTAAATAAGTTTATTATTATGTTTGTTTTATTAGTTCATTGTTTTCCATGCATTTTTAAAAATAAAAAACAAATTAACAATTTAGTGACATTTTTTGAGGACCTCTCGCGGACCCCAGTTTTTGAACCTCTGATTTAGAGGTCTCCATACACAGTTAGGTGTTTTTTAGGTAGTTAATTTGCAATTAAAACTCAGCAGCAAAGCTATGAAAAAAGCATAAACCGAGCCTGAAGGTTTTTATTTAAACAAGAATCTATATCATTTGAACTTCAGGGTTATTATAGTTAACTAAAACACACTAACAATAAATAAACAAATAAATAGCTACGGAAATTTAAAAAATAATGTCATTTCACTTTCACTAATATAACAAGTAGCTGTGGTTCAGTAGAACATTAAATTCTTTTTATAAGGTGTGAAATTATTTATTAAAAAAAAAACATTATGAGTAAAACATAGAATCTCACATAATAAAGTTATCGTTTGTAAAATAAAATATTTTAGAATTTAACCTAACATTAAATATGTCATAAAGAAACATAAAACCTACACTGTCGGGAGGCTAAGAGCTCACCCCGCGTGCCTGTTACCAGGTAAGGGCAGGTAAAGGAAGCGGCAGCGCCCAAAATACCTCAGAAACTCCCACAAATGAGCAAATTCTACGAGGTGAATTCCATTTTGTTTGGTCAATTCCGCGATTCCGTCTGCGTTTTCCGCATTGCGGAAATTATAGGGCCCTATGTGTGTTTTCTCCAAATGTATTTCCGTGAATCTTGCCTTAAGTATATTTATATAAAATCATAATAATAATAATACATCTTGTGTTTCACAGGTTCCTGACGGCCCGCGGCCCCCTCCCGCTCAGAGCAAACCATCAGCTGTGAGACAGGAGAGCAGCTCCAACAAAGGGTTTGTTCCCAACAAAGGAGCAGACCCAAACATTAAAGACACGGTGGGTTTAAGGGAAACTGTAGCTTCCATTGAATCCTCCACAATTTCCAGCAACACGCACCCCTGTTATATCAAAACGACCTGCTCGGCGATGGGAGGTGTGTTATCATGTTTAGCAGTATTTTCAGTTATCATGGCAATGTAAAAAAAAAACAACCTACCATCAAAAAATCTCATAGGAGTTGTGTTACCTACTGTGAGAGCTGTCCAGCTTTTAAAATATTTCTTAGCGAACAACTTCCTGCAGCCACAGTTTTCATGACACACAGACAGATTATATGTGAGCTGTCAAAACATAATGAATAAATGCCTTATCATTGGATCATTAAAGGCCTTATCTAATCTAATTTGAATGAACTGTCTAAAATATAACTGTAAATTAAAAATTTGAAGCACTTTTTTGAGCATTAGCAACAAAAAACCTGATTTTGTGGAAAATTCCTTAAAAGTTTGAGATTTTCCCTGTGAGCTAGCAAAGTTTTATTTCTTTTGAGCTGGGAAATCGCAATATTCAAATATAATTTGAGGTTTCCTCTTTATAAGGACATCAAAAATTCCTTATTAAAATTACATAAAATTAGGATTCAGACCAAATTATGTATTATTGTAACCAACAAGACAAATTAAGTCATATAAATGGATTTACTGATGATATCAGAATGATCCAGGTATCAAAATGTAGCTTTTAAAGGGCCAATATTATGTGTTTCTCAGGCATATATTTACATTCTATACCAGGGATCATCAATTCTGGTCCTCGAGGTCCGCAGCCCTGCATGTTTTACTTGTTTCTCTGCTCCAACACACCTGATTTAAATGAGTAGATGATTATCAGGCTTCTGCAGAACTTGGAAGAGGTCATTCACTGATTGAATCAGGTTTGTTAGAGAAGGGAAAAAAGTAAAACATGCAGGGCTGTGGACCTCGAGGACCGTAATTGTAATGTCTGCAGCTTTTATCCACAGAATATATTCAAACAAAACATAATTTGCAAAGCAGTACTAAATAAAATAAAAAAATACAAAAACATCAACTCAAACAACAAAATTCAAGATGGCCGCCAAAGCTAAAAAAAATACGTTACCATATCTTTGTAATCTTTGTAAATCTTAATTTTAAAGCCTTGTAAAAATATTATTTAGCTCTGATGTTAAACTCTAGAACTGAAATAGAGACGTTTTGATGAAGCTTTTATTATTGCTCCTCTGTTTGACCTACAAGTGATATTATGCTTCTCAGGCTCCTGTCCCGCTGGACACGCCCAGCCAGAGTGCCGCCTCTCCAGTGAAGGAGAAAACTGCTGAGAAGGGTTTCGAGCGCTTCCTCAGCTTGCTCAACAAAGGAGTGGACATCGGTTTGCTCAACGAGGTCGCCAAAGACGACGGAGAAGATCCAAACGTTCCTGTAAAAACCGCCACGCTGCGTCGAGCGGAACCACTGCCCGGAGTTAAGAGGGAGGAGACCGAGACGCCGGAGTCTGAACTAGAGCCCGGACAGTCGGAGTTGCCTCCGTCGGTGAAGAAAAAGAATGAGGAAGAGGAAGAGCCGAGTTTGGACGAAAAGCACAAACAGCTGCAGAGCATTCTACAAAGTCTGGGCTTGGATCTGAACTTTGAGGACCTGAGCAGACTAACGGATCGCACTCAGACGAGGCTGTACGGGAAGAAGAGCGGAGAGAGGGAGGAGAACGCAGAGAGAGAGAAGAGCGGTGAGCGAGACGAGAGCGGCGAGCGAGACGAGAGCAGAGAACGAGACGGGAACAGAGAACGAGACGGCAGCAGCGAGCGAGAGAGGAGCGGAGATAGACAGAAGATACGTGAAAGAAAAAGGAGCAGCGAAAGAGAGGGGAGGAGTTACGACAGAGAGGGGCGGAGTTACGAGAGAGAAGGAAGGAGCAAGAGAGAAAAGAGCTACAAGATGAACTACCCGACACGCTCGTTCAAAACACAAACAGATTCTCGCTCGTCTGCCTCTTCGTCCAGTTCTTCCTCCTCTTCTTCCTCCACTTCCAGGTCTAGAAGCAGGAGCCGGAGCCCCTCACGTCACGGTCGGCGTTCCCGCAGCAGAAATAAACGCAGCCGCTCTCGCAGAAGAAGCAGAGATCGGCTTAGACACCACAACAGGAAGGAGGCGCAGAAGCGTGGCCACAAAGACGAGGTGTTTCCTTTTGCTCAGGCGGCAGATTACAGCTCGTACCAGTACGCCCAGTACATCAACTACTGCAACACCTACGGCACCGCCGTCAACCCCTACTGGTTCTACCAGCAGAGCAGTCTACTCCCTGAACAGTCTGATGGCTCCATGTCCAGTCCAGGTGTTTTCCCTTACCTGGATTATAACTCGTTTCAAGCCATGGTGGATCCAAACCTGGCTCTAACTGAAGGTCAGAGTGGGACGGACTCTTCTCGCTGTCTGACGGTCGTCAACACTGAGAGGTCCACGGGCCGCCTCAACACACCACGTTATAGGAACAGGAACAGGGTTAGAGAGAAGACTCGAGTGACGGGATGGCATCGGAGGGAAAGAAGATCCTCAGCAGAAAGGAGGGAGAAGTCTCTGGAAGGGAAGAAGGGACCCACGGAGGTGATCGCTTCGAAGGTGAAAGCCCTCTTAGGGCAGGGGCGCAGCCTGGAAGCTCCGCCATCAGAAGAGCAGAAGGTGCCGACTCAGCAGGACAGAAACTCTGTCCAGGGTTTGGTCGGTGAAAGAGTCGGGCTAAAGGCTAGCTCGAGCGGAGCCACTTCCAAAACAGATTCCAGCCGTCCTGGAAAAGCTCCGGTCCCGAAAGAGAAGAAAACACAAACAGAGGAGGAGATAAAGGCCAGGCTGAGGATGAAGGTTGGTCAGGAAGATTCAGTACTGAATAGGGATGCAAACAGTTAATCGACTTACAATTAATTGTCGAATAATGGTTTATTAGAGTAAAATCTCTCACATTCAAACTTAGGAACATCAGTTTAAACCTTATTTCAGTGTAGTTTTGCCTTCATCCAGTAGAGGGCGTTAAAGTTTGATAATGTAGTCAGTGTTTAACACAGCTGGAACAATAAATTGTTAAAATAATACTGTACTTTTTTTCAATTCAGCATGTAAAAAATTAGCACTTCATGTTATAGAAAAACTCTTGATTCAAGAGAATGTCAGGTTTTTTAAAAAAATGGCTGCTTATCAATTAGTAAGTAAGTAAGTAAAGTTGTATTTATATAGCGCCTTTCACAGAAATAAATTCACAAGGTGCTGTACAAACAGGGTAAAGGGGAGGGGACAGTTAAGAAACACCCATTCAGAAATTATTCTAAAGTGGATCGATAAGATCAATCAACTTTAGTTTAATTCATTAATCGATAACTTGCATCCATAGTACTGAAAGTCAGTGATGTTAGCTTCACTAAACCACTAATCTGCTAAACCTGCTCTTGTGTTTTTATAAATACTGTTTAAAGTTTGTCAAACACAAATAGAAAATGCTTTCTCTTTTTTGAATTTGTTATTTAAATATTTTAAATAACTAGCGGAAGCTAACCGATCCGCTAACGGTTTCCAAAGTTAGCATTAATCTAATCCGCTAATTGTGAAGCTAGTTTTGCTATTAGCGGAACTGTGTCCACCACTGGTCATTTGTGTTTTATTTTGATGCGGCCTGCAGCACAAGATTTAGCTCATTTATGTTTTTATTTTATTTTATGTTTTTGTTTTAGCTCCTGGCTTTTAACCAGAAGGCGAAGGAGCTGACGAAGCCACATAACGCAATCATCAAGCAGCCTGAAGACCCCCTGGCCTCTGAGCTCAGCTAATGTAAGAACATTTTCATCATTACTAGAAAGGGATGTTTGTTACCGTGTATTTATATGTGTATATATATTTATATACAATTTATATTTTATTGACAGTTTTGAGTAACTCTTGGTTCTCTTTTTTTTCCCCAGAGATCAGTGGAGTGTGGAAACGGTTCTGAGGATCTTTGCATCAGAAACATTCATGATTAAGTTTTGTGTTTTTCACACATTCACTTTAACAAGCATCTGAAATCTCTGTTTTCACGTTTCAAACTCTAAAACTAAATGAAGATTAGTTTTTATAAGACGTCTGCAGGTTATAGTTATGGTGCCTCTAGTTTTATTTTCTCCTCTTGAATGAACTTTCTGTTAAATCTCTTCTGTTGCAGTTTAAAGAAACACGTTTTTATTTGTGTTTATTTCTTGTCTGCTCCTTCTTTCAGTAAACTTTACCAGAAAACTTTAACGGCTTCGGATGCTTTTCTTTAAGTTTAGTTTGTTGTTATTTATTAAGTTTGGTGTTTTTATTTTAAATCAAAGTTTGTCTAAAGAGTTGAGACATTATTTATTGTCCTATGAAACATATTGAAATGACTGAATCTGTCTCCCTCCCTTTAGCTTTTAGCTGTTCATAAAACCTTCAGCTCTTACAGGAGAGAACTGCTGAGACTTTTGTTTTTTTGAAACTTTTATAAAATAATTACCTTTTTACTAGAGATTGACTGATACAGATTATTTTGACATCAGTCTAACCGATACGCCGATACATGCAGCCGATTTTGTTTTTGGCCGATTCTTGAAGCCGATACTGCTTTTTCTTCCTCCAATAACATGGTAAAAAATAATAACAAATGTTACACAGGTCTCAATTCTAACAAAAAAGAAACATTTATTAACTGAGCCTGGTCCAATGTAGGCTGAGTGAAGAGCTGCCACACAGGATTTATTATTATTATTTTTTAAATAAATTAATAAATAAAAACTAAAGATTTATTGTATCTAGTAATACATATTCTGTGTTTATATATTAATCAGATTAATATCTTTTTTTACATAAAATAAAATTACTATGTTTTAATATCTCAGCATTTTTTAAGTTAAAACAGCAACACAGAGACAAACGTATCGGCCGATACTGATACAAGGAAAAAACACAAATATCGGCTGGCCCTACCTCTACTTTTTACAATTATTTCCCCATAGAACATTACTTTCAGCTAACGTTTTAGCGCTTTAGCTTTTGGGTTAACTAAACACTCTTTTGATACTTTTAGCTAACAATTTGCTGGTAACACATTGCATCCTTATTTGATACTTTTAGCTTTTCTGCTTTTAGGGTTTTGCTCATTTTGGCTTTTTAACTTTGACTCAATTTCTTCAGCTTGATTTTTTTTTCTTTAAAGAATTTAAAAACACATTTTTCGTATGTGAATCCAACTTTCTAGCTTCTAAAAGATCATCAGCAAGAAGCAGGATTTTCAGCTGGAGACAAAGAGCCGAACTCCTGCTGCTGAAATGTGATTTAAATGACAGTTCTGCTCACGGTAGCTTCAGGTCATGAATGATGTCAGACGTAAACAAACCTGAGTTTATATTTTTATTTTACACATATTTAATATTTGTAGGACATTATTTTATTTCCAGTGGAACACTTAAACGCCCGTTTCTGGGAATTAGACAACTTCTGTTTATGAAATTAAATTTGTAGGAGGAAACGAAGCAAAAAGTTTCAAATAAATTACTGAAGTGGTCCCAGCTGAGAACAGAGTCTGGTTTTATAAATAGGAGTTTGCTCGTGGTCTAAAGTTCATCTTTCTCCTCTCCTTGACAGTAGCAGGCGGCTCGCTGGCTGTTCATGTAGGGTCTGCAGCCGAGGGTCCACACCGTGTTGAACAGAGTGTCTGCGACTGTTTCACAAGCTGGAGACAAAAAGAGACTGAAGGTCAGAGCAGGAGGACGACATCATCTGAGGTTCAGTGTTGAAAAATCTAAAAATAATGTGAGATGAAACATGAAACACTGGTTTATTTAACAAAAGCTTGATGAAAGACAGAAACTGATCCAGGAGCTTGTAGAACTCTTCTCAGCTCTCTGAAGGTTCTTCCACAGCGTTTCACTCCGGTTCTGGACTCGTTCTGTTGTAGACCAGCTGCTGTGGTTCTGTTGGACCCAGTTTGGTCCAAACTTCAGCTCTAGATGGACTCGCATCTGGTCTACAGAAGACTTCATGGTCCCATCAGCAGAGGTTTCAAGTAACTAAATACAAATACTTTGTTACTTTACTTAAGTAGAATATTTTTTCATTATACTTTAGAGGAGTCATTATATTTAAGTATACTTTTTATTTCTACTCCTCACATCTTTTAAAAAGGGAAGAAGTAGAATGGCGTTACTCCTATTTTATTCCGAGTTATTACTTAAAAAAATACTATCCTGATGAATTTTGTCTACTGAATAGTGAATTTAATTGTGGTTGGATGAGAAGTTTAAATATATACCATTCTAACAACATATTAGTTTGTACACAACCTAACACCGTTAAAAAAATATTTTTTTGAGAAGTCACCTCCCAATAAATGTCATGTTGGAAAATCTAACCACATTTACTCAGTACTTTTACTTTTAACACTTAAGTAGATTTTGTGTCAGAAATTTACTTTTGATACTTAATTAGAAAAAATATCAGATACTTTAAGACTTTTACTCTAGACTAAGACTAACTTTTATAAAAGTAATTTTTTGTTAAAATGCTTGTACTTTTACTCAAGTATCACTTTTAGGTACTTTATAAAACACTGCAGCTATCTTAAATGTTTCCTACTCATTAATAATCTTTCCCTGACTCTAAATGACCTTTGACCCTTTCGGGCAGCTATAGTTGCTTGAGGTTTCTCCAGCTGGGCGTTGTGTTAACACACCTGTAGCTGCAGGTATCAGGATCAGTTAAACCCTGAAGGTGGATTTATCTGTCGCTCTTTCTGCGTTTTGTTTGACTTTTTGTTAAATAACACCGTGTTTTTTTCTGACGACGGCGGATTTCTGACCTTCGACCTTGGACACGAAGCCCAGGCTCTTCTTCAGGTCGGAGCAGATGCTGTGGAGGCACCAGCGGAACTTGGAGTCGCAGCGATACTTGTTGGAGCCGCAGGTGTCGTAACACATGTCCAGCTGGTTACAGCACTTGGTCATAGCAGGGATACCCACGTCCATCTGACACACAAAAAAAGACGTTAGCAAAACACCAAAATGTGACATTTCATTCAATATGGCCGACTTTCTGTAGGTTTTAGAATACGATCCCAAGAGACTTTTTTTTGTAGTGCCTGACCCGTTGTACCTATGTACCAAAGTAGGCAGCCATATGGGATAAATGTTGTGCCAGAAATAGATAACGTAAATAAAGTTACCCCGTCTGGAACGGGAAGACCGAAGAAGTACGAGCTGCATCCGTCAGGCTCTGGCGCCTTGAATCCTGGACGAGGAAGAGGAGCTTTACCTGTAAATAAACACAAACTCCTACATGATTACTCTTGTTATCACTGCGAGGCCACAGTTCGTTCCCTACCCCTGGTAAGAGGAGAAAATTACAATAAAATCAAAATAAGTTCAGCTTTTTTTAGTGACCAGAAGGTTTTAGAATAGAAAAGTTTCTCTGCTGTAATTTGGCACCTAAAGCATATTAATGGAGACTTAAAAAACTTTATAATAAATTGGATTATTTTCATATCTTCAGATGTTAAAAGTTTGCAGGTTTCTCTAAATGATAAAGCCCTATTTATACTATATAATTCAATAATTGTTCCACATTTGATTTATTGTATAGAAGTCTGGGGAAATTCATGTAAAACAATCACTATTTTACAAAAAAGAGCTATAAGAATTATCACAAGATAGCATTACTATCACCCATCTAATATATTGTTTCATCTTTTGATGAGTTGATTGAATATCATGTTCTGCAGGTTATGTTTAAAGCTCATAAAAAATGTGTTATCTTCAAACATATAATCTAATTTTGTTAAGAAGGAAAGCTGTTATAATTTGAAGGGATTAGAAATGTTTGTTAAACTGACAATCTGAACAAATCTGAAGGACAGATGCACTTTATTAAAAGATATAAGACTATAGAATGTAAAATGATTATAAAAGCATTGGATCAATTCATTTAAAAATGATCAAAGCAAAATTGTTAAATAAATATGAAACTGTTTAATTTGTATAAGTTATTGTTTGAGGACTTAATTTTTTTGTTTTGGTTTATTATTTGTTTTAATATTGTTTGAAATTAATTCAAAGTTTTTGTAAATAGGAGCAGAAATAAGACTTTTGTTATTCTTCTGTTGCTGCCTTTCATTTTATTTGATTATACCGTTTTGTTGTATGTAATTGTTTAATTTTTTTAATTGAAATGAATAAATACTATATAAGATAGATCAGATAAGATAAATCTTTGTCATTGAACACTGCGGTCCACAGACGATGAAAAACAAAATAATTTTTGCAGTTCCCGTAGTGCAAATAAATCAGAACATTAAAAAAGATAAAATAAGAGGTAAAAAAAGAATTAAAAGTAAGCTAAAATAAAATAAAAATGTAAACAACCATAGCAAATAAATCAGAACATTAAAATTTTTAAATAAGAGTTAAAAGAATAAAAAATTCAGATAAAATAAGATAAAAATGTAAACGACAACCATAAAAAAATGTAAATAAGAGATAAAACAAGAATTAAAAAGTAGATAAGATTAAAATAATGTAAAAAAGGAGAGTAGCAGCCATATCAGAGTATATATACTTCCTATATATTAGTATATAATAATAAAGTGTATTTAGCTGGATTTGAGTCAGGCAGAGTTACATGTGGCCTGTATCAGTGTATCAGTGTATCAGTGGGACACGTTGGCTCTCATGTTGGACCTGACACTCACCGTATCTGCAGCGGTACTGACACACGCCGTCTCGTCCGCCCATAAACTCCAACATGGAGTCAAAGTATCCGCTGACCGCCTCGAAGCTGCCTCTGAGGGAGTTCATCCCCCACTCCTGGTCCTCCTCGTCCTCGCCCGCCCGGGTGCCGTCGGAGGCTTCGCCCGACAGGGGCGGCGAGCTGGGGGGCGTCTCGGGGTCCCCGGCCTCCTGACCGGTGGCTCCCAGGACACACAGGCCCAGGAGGAGGGGAAGTAGCAGGGCCCGGCGGGTCATGGTTCTGGTGGCTCGCTCTGCGCGCAGTTTGGTCTTTAAACGGGCGGTTCTGGAAGTGACAGCGTGAGCTGAACTTTGAGCCAAACTCAGGGCCGGACTCACATGTGGAGGAACAAAGTCCAGCTTCTATCTTAACTTTTTATTTTTTTATCTTTCCTGCTGATTGATGAGCTGTCTGCTCAGATTGATTCATTTAATCTCACTCAAAAACCATCAAATGAAAGGTTTATTTATTATATTAAAGCTTCAAATTATTTGACATGATTGACCTTTTAGTTTTAATAATCCTGTTTGTTTTTTGTTTGTTGTATATTTATTTAAGAAGGGACAGTGCATATTACAGAAAATGCCAGAATTAGCCATGGAGGCTAATTTACATCTGTAGTCCCTCAAGGTCCTATGGATATAAATACAATACATACAAAAAAAAACTAGTTACTTTAATTTAAAAAAATCCTAAAAATATGACAAAAAGCATGATTAAAAATAATAAAAAGCCATTTAGCACAACAACAATTCAAGGCAATACATTAAAAATACAAAATGGATAAAAGAATCCCATAGTCAGATCTACACAGTTGATTATCCAGAAGCCAGGATTTTAAGAAAAAAAACCCCAGCTCAACCCTGAACTTTACGAAGAAAAATGTCGTCATGACGTCCTGAGTCAAAGGTCTGCGTCTGAGAGCAAGAAGAGATTTAAAATGTTTGACCCGTTTGAAAGGCGTGTCCAAAAACATCCTTTAGAGCACAAAAACATCAAATTCTGCATTTGCTGAGCTTTTTTTTTCATTTAAACAACAAAAACACTATATCATTAAATGAAAAGAAGCACAAAGAAGAAAATGATCTTATATCTGCCCCCATTTTAAAAAATCTGTATGTATATCTAAATACTTACATAAATGTGACAAAATATACATCATCAATATACATCAACAAAAAAAACTACCATTTTACATCCCAATAAACATCCAAGAAACCAAACGAGGGTAAATTACCCAAACAAAAACTGCCCATATCTCTTCAAAAACAGACTTTTGACCCTTCTAATAAATGAATGCAAATAAATCATGTCAGTAACTTTGAAGTCCTTTGCTGAAGTACGTCTCTCCATCTCCAACATCTCAAATCCATTCAAGTTATAAACACTTATCCTTTTAGTAAAATAAATTGTATTGCAGAAGGTAATGCATTGTTATGAGCTTTAAACATCAACAGAATTTAATAATCATAAAACGTCAACAATCTGAACTGATTAAACAAAACATTTGATGGATGATTATAATGCTTTCCTGTCGAAATTCTCACAGCTCTTTTTTGCAAAACAAAAATGGAATATGTAAATGTTCTGCATGCTTTTCCCCAAACTTCAGTGCAGTAAGTCAAATGAGATACAATAACGGTGTTATATAATAAAAGCAATGCTTCATCGTTTAATACTTCCTTAGCCTTATACAAAACTGCAATTGATTTCGCTATTTTAAAGTAATTTATGTGAGATTTCAAATTCAGATTTTCATCAATAATAATGTCCAAAATGTTCCCCTCAGTAACTCTGCATATTTCAACACTACCAGTCTGTTTGATGTAAATAAAAGATATGTAAAAATGTTTCAATAATCAAAATGTTTACATATAGAATGGGTGAACAAATATACAAAGTTCTCCTAAAGTCAATAATATTTTTTATTGGCTGTTTGTTGTCTTTGGAACTCAATCTGCTCCCATTTTTTAGAATTAAATCAATAGAAAAAAACTGATAAAATATTTAGACTGTCAAAATATAAGATTTCAGCACCAAGTGACTCTCAGTGTTGTATAAAGTACCACAAAGTGATACTGGAGTAAAAGTACAAGTATCTTACCAAAAAATGACCATGGTAAAAGTTAGTCTCCTTTAGGAATATTACTTGAGTAAAAGTCTTAAAGTATGTGATATTTGTTGTACTTAAGTATTAAAAGT
>JARVGW010000221.1:3418120-3433960 GCA_031762495.1 Anablepsoides rubrolineatus
CTAACTGCTCATTTTAAATCATGACTTTGACTTTTAATACTTAAATACAACAAATATCACATACTTTAAGACTTTTAATGAAGTAATATTCCTAAAGGAGGCTTTAACTTTTACCAAAGTAATTTTCTGGTAAGATACTTGTACTTTTACTCAGTATGACTTTGTGGTACTTTGTACAACACTGTTTGAGAGTCACTTAGTGCTGAAATCCTGTTACTTAGTGTGTACTGAATGTATTTAAAGATATTTTAATTTTGCAGTAATATAACGTTTGTTCTGAAGTCGTAGATCAATGGTGCAGCCGTCAACCTCCGTGATGCTTCCTGATGCCCAGATGTGGTTGTCCTTCAGCATCACCATCCCGCTCAGGTCCTGCCTGTGCATGGAGGCCCCGCCCACCAGCATGGCGTACTTCTCCACCAGCCGAAAGCCCGGCGTGGTCTTCCTGGTGCCCGCCACTTCTCCGTGCCAGCCCGCGACCTTCGCCCGTGCCTTGAGCTGTGAACAGCGGGTGGCGATGCCTGAGGCCCGGGCCAGGCAGTTCAGAGCCGGACGTTCCCCCAGGAGGAGGCACCTCGCTGGGCCTCTCACCACGGCTGTCAGGGTGACCTCATCTGGACCTGTTGATGTTAAACAAACAGGATTTCTTCTTCTGTGGGTAAGTGACAGAGCCGTCTGGGTGGAAACTTTTATTTTCAGCATCATGAGGTTTGAGAAGCAGCAGCAGTTCCTTTTTAAGCTACTTCAGCACAAAGCAGAACTGAATATTCATTTCTTAGTTTCTTCATCATCAGTGACTTTTTTTAAGGAAGAAAAAGAAAGAGAAGAAAAAAGTGAAATGTAATGGGACAGAGTGAAAGATAGATTAGAAGATATGCGAAATATACACTGAGAAAACACAAGACAACACACCTGACATCTTGGCTGCACACCTACAGAAACAGAGATGACAAAAACACAGCAACAAAAATGCATATGTGTATAATAATAATGATTATAACCTTGCTGAAAGGTGTGTTTATATATATATATATATATATATATATATATATATATATATATATATAAACCAGGGTTCATGCTGGGTCTTAAAAAGTCTAAAAATGTGTAAAATTTGAAAATCAAAACTTTAGGCCTGAAAAAGTCTTAAAAACGCCCAGATTTTCATCCAAGGTCTTAAATTTAACTTTGTCAAGTCTTAATTTTTGTACTTTCGATCATTCTCGAGAAGTTTTGGCTGCATAAATAAACAGTAAAAAGTGCCATAATCAGAGGTTGACTAGATCTATCTTCATGAAGTGCTTAGTTTCCTATCAGTCATGGTACGTTGTTAAACTATAAATCCTGTGATAACTGCAGGCAAAAAAAAATGGCACAGTTTACTTCCATGTTTTCAACCTCTTTGCTGCTACAACCCCCCACTTGTTCACCCACCCAAAAAACAGTTCAGTCATGTCCACTGCTTGTGGTTTAAACATGGAAAGTGTGTTTTCAATGAAACTTGACTTGATATTGGTGATTTTTGCACTCTGTTGGAAGCAGTCCACAGCAGTCGATATGAAGGTCTCATAAATATGATTATGATTAAAATAATTTAGTGTTCTTGTATTAAAATTAAATATTCTTTAATAACTAAATTGATAGCAATAAAAGGTTTCAATGTTAAAATTTTTGAAAATTTTTTGAAAACATTTGACTGTTTATGTTAATGCATCAGTTTGGTCTTAAATTTGACTTACTGAAACCTGCATGAACTCTGATATAAGAAACAAACCTACCGATCTCAGCTCCTTCCTGGTAGATCCAGTCCACGCTGCAGCCCACCTCAGTGAACACGGCCGTGAAGAAAGGACTCCCTGCCAGGACGGTGTGAGGAGTTTTACACAGCAGCTGGGCCTCAACGCCCTCCGATCCGACGCACGCTCCCGCCGGGTCGAAGTTCGGCGCGTCTTCTGACAGCCACTCTCGTGCCAGCCGGGTCAGAGCGTGAGGTGGAACCGAGTGGACCAACGGGTTTGTCGATTCCAGCATCCTGAAACTCAGAATATTCTTTAAATTCACTCAAAAATATCAGCTAAAATCGATTAGATATGAAGAGCTTTCTTGTTTCTGCGAGTCAAAAACAGACAAAAACAAATTGATGTGGTGCATCCTCAACTAGAACAAAACACAGCATTACAGTAAACTCACTTCTTTTCTGCAGCTCAAACAGCTGAGTGACCGAGGCCAACACACACAGAGCTGCAGGCAAAATGTGGCGAGGAATTTGACCCCGAGTCCACGCTGGAATGTTTACAGACTCACAAAGACGTCTCACCACAGGCTTTACATTGATCCTGTGGATTCACAGGCCTTTAATCAGAAATAATTATAAAAACATTATTTTAAATGAAGATGAGGTGTTTTTATTTGACTTAGATAGACCTTTCAGTCACAGCATAGACCGGAGATAAAGATTTTAATAAACCTGCCATCCAAACCGTGAACTGAGAGGAAAAAAGTGTTACAGTTTGTTGTGTTGGTTTAACATATAAAAAAATACTTGCATAGTAATCCAGTTAGAATTTGATTTAGTTTATATACAGAATATAGTGATGATTTAAAAGAAACATCTTTTCAAGGAAGTTTGGAAAAACTTTAGTTCTGTTTGGAACCCAACCTCATCATTTTCATTTCAGTTTTGTGTCTGTTTTACATTTTAGTTATTGTAAAATCTTTGTTCAGGTAAAAGTTTTTAATCTAATCAAGCCCTGGGATTACATCAGAGTTCCTCATGGAGTCAGTTTGTCATCCTGAGCGATGCCTGCCTTAACGAGAAGAAACCTCCAGCAGAACCAGGATGGGTGCTCGTCTGACTCAGAGGTGAGAAACCAGAGACAAACAGAAGTATCATCAGGTCAGTGTTAATTAAAGAAGAGTTAATTGGAGTATTTTATATCTTTATATGTGTACGGGCAGAGAGAGGATGTGTTTAGAACATCATGCAGCTGAGGCCTGCAACATATCTACAGTGATAACACAGGGTCACCTGAGCTTCATCAGAAACTAGTTTTAATCTTAAAGGTAAAGAGGGTATCTGTCCTCTGGAGTCTGACAAGATAACTGTGAGACATGGCTAAGAACTACAAGTCAGTCTGTGATCTCTAAGAGCAGAAAGATCTGTGGAGACAACATGAAGTCATTAATAATATGAGGTTAACCCTTTAGACCTCAGTTCTCTAAAAGCAGCTTTTTTTCCTGTTTCAGCTTCTCTATTCTCACCTGCCCTCAAACCTGCAGCCTCTGGGTTAGTTTATATGAGACGTAAAGAAGGTGATGAAATGTTTGATTTGTTGAAGTTTGTAGAGGTGTTGAAGAAATGTCACTTTTTTCCTGCAGATTTGAACAATTCACTGAAAAAAAACAACAACATTTGTTAAACTTAGAGCCTGAAAATGGTGCAGGATTGTTTTCAATAAGGTATATTGATTAGAGGTGCCATCAAGTTAAAGTGGTCACTTTATTCAGGGGCAAGGATAATATGGTAAAGCTGAAGGTTTAAGCCATAACACTGCAAAAACTGTCCATCTAACCAAGTTTTAAAACCTTTTCCAATATGGTGTTGCGCTCGTAGCACAGTGGCCAATCTAAAACATGCATGATGCTTCTTGTCAATATACCTCATTAGTTGTTTTTACAGTTTTTATACATGAAAAGACTTGAAACATTCAAATTATCAAGAACAGAGAATGTTTATTCATAAGCAAACCTAAAATAACAGACACATCTTTGCTCTTTTAAGAAACATCTTAAGACATTTTTATTCAGACAGGCTTTTAGTTAAGTGCTTTTTATTGTGTTTTAATTGTTGTTTTTTATATTTGTGATTTGTTTTGTTGTTTTTTAGTTATTTTGCTTTGTGTTAAGCACTTTGTGATGTTTGTATCTGTGAAAGGTGCTATAGAATAAGTTTACTTACTTAATGTTAGCTAAAAGTAACCTGTGAACCAATACATCCAGAGTTGTAAAGTAACTAAGTACAAAATACTTTGTTACTGTACTTACCGGTAAGTAGAAATTTTAGTTATCTGTACTTTACTTGAGTAAATTTTTTTCAATGAACTTTTTACTTTTACTCATTACATTTTTACACAATTATCTGTACTTTCTACTTACATCTTTTAAAAAGGTAAGAAGTATAAAGTCGTTACTTCTATTTTATTCCCAGTCATTCCAAAAAATACTATCCTGATGAATTTTGTCTCCTGGAAAGAGTGAATTTAATTGTGGTTGGATGAGAAGTATGAATATATACCATTCTGACACTGTATTAGTTTGTACACAAACAGCTGTACGCCGTAGAAAAGATATTTTTTGGAGAAGTCACCTCCCAATAAATGTCATTTTGGAAAATATAACCGCTCACATTTACTCAGTACTTTTACTTTTAATACTTAAGTAGATTTTGTGTCAGAAATTTACTTTTGATACTTAATTAGAAAAAAATATCAGATACTTTAGGACTTTTACTCAAGTAATATTCTTAGAGAAGACTTTAACTTTTACCAAAGTATTTTTATGATAAGGTACTTGTATTTTTACTCAAGTATCACTTTGAGGTCCTTTATCCTTCATCCTAAACTATAATAATCAGACACAGAGGTGTCAAGTAACTAAGTACAAATACTTTGTTACTTTACTTAAGTAGAAATTTGGGTTATTTATACTTTAATCGAGTAATTATTTTTCAGCCTACTTTTTACTTTCTACTTCTTACTTTTTAAAAAGTATTTCATTTCTGTTTAACTTTGATTTGTTTTTATTCCAGAAAATAATAAATAAAAATAAATCTATCCAGATACAAGGAGCCCATGAATAAAGTGAATTTGATTGTGGTTTAATATTTTAATAATCTGATAGTCTAATGTCTCTAAAAGAAAACATATCTTTCTCTATTCTTGCACAATTCTTTATATTATATTTTTTTATTAATAATAGTTTTATCATGGCTAGTCAGTGTTAATTCTTGTTTTGTGTGTACTATCTATAGTTTGTAAAATAACTAGTGTGTGAACCTCTGTACGGATGCTGCTGTGACACCTGAATTTCCCCTCGGCGGGACAATAAAGGCTATTTCTATTCTATTCTAATTTAACATTATATCATTATTGTGGCTGAAACAACTAGTCTATTCAGTTAATTCAAAAAATTTTAATATTAACATTTTAATTTACCGTTATAGTCATTATTGACTTTAGGAAAATTGGACAGCTTGTACGCTATATAGTGGCTCAGCCTAAGCTTTTATCCTTAATGGCTTTTTTAAGTGTTCATTACTTTTACTTTTATACTAAAAGTAGTTTTAAAAACAGTAGCCTACTTTTTACTTGAGTAAAAAGCTTGAGTTGATACTTCTACTTCCAAAAAAGTATTTTTAAACCCTAGTATCTATAAGTCTACTTAAGTAATGAATGTGAATGCTTTTGACACCTCTGATCAGACATGTGTATTTATATTATTTTACTTCTGAAAAAGAATGAAACATTTTTTGTAGTCAGTTGTAAATATGTTTTTTTTTTTTTTTTTTTTACAATAAAAATAAATAAATGTATTCCTATCTGAAGCTGTCCTCCCTCCACATTTGTATTTGTTTTTAAATCCTCCAAAAACACAATAGCAGGAAGTGAAGCGTGTCCGCCATGCGCAAACACGTCGTTTCCCCCCACGGTTCTGACGTAACGTGCGCTGTCCCGCCGCTCGCGGATACGCGCCCCAGTCTCCCACCGCCGCCCGCCACCCTCCGAGGCGGCAGCAGGAACCAGGAAACGAAAGTACACACATGGAGGGTGTGTCTGTCGCCCGCCAGCGTCCGTTTTAAGGCTAAAAACACGGTCCTCCGCCGACGAACTCATGGGGGACACGGCGAAGACCAAGCGGGGGGAGCAGCTGAAGCGCTGGGCCGGCTCCTGCACCGACAAAGCGTCCGACGTTCCCCGGCGGAGGCGGCGGGGCGACGTAGCGGGCGAGGCCGGGGCCGAGCCGAGCGACCAGCCGGCGGAGCGGCCGGGTTCTGCGGGCAGAGATGAAAGCAGCCCCGTCCTCCGACGACGGTGAGGAAACATCTCAACTGTTTGACTCAAAGATCTAAAAATAATAATAAATTAAAAATGAATAATTATCTGTTGTAAGCGGAAGTTTTCAGACCTGACTTCTCAGTTTGTGTCTGATCTGTGGGGGAGAACTTACCTTTTCTTGTTTTTAATCATCATGAACCCACAGACACGTCTTTACAGGCCGGGTTTAATCTTTTTATTCTTTAACCCTTTTCTATCTAAAACCTGCACTGAACCTTCACCCCAATATAGTTATTTTCCTTTCAAGCAGTCAGACAAGAATCCCATCATTTCTGTTCCAGTACCTGAGAGTTTACAGAGGAACAATTTACATGTTTTATTAAGCTGTCTGAATCATTAGAGCATAATAAACTAAACTTATGGATTGGACTAGTAATATCCACCCATTTCACCTTCCAAATGTTCTTACAGGGAGTTGGTATCTGTTAACTGGGGTCAATGAAAGGTGTGGTACACCTGGGAAAGGTCTACAGTTGTGTTTATCATGAAATTATATTCTATCAGTTTATATTTTTTATATTTACTTGTTTATGGTAAGCTTCTCGCACACTGACGACTCGTTGACCTGCAGGTGACTCTCATTAAAATGTAAACATTAAGACTTTTTAAATCCGAACCGGGTCGAATTAAGGCGACGGGCCTGGACTCTAGAAACTCCTCAGACTAAAGAAGTCTCTTGGAGAAGAGACAAAACATTTCACTAAAGAAGAACCTGTCCAGAGGACCTACTTATTTTTTTTTCTTTTTGATTTTTCTACCTGGATTACTGAGATGCATCAGGACATTCTATCAGTTTGTTTGGAGGATGATACGATGTTTCTCTATCAGAACGTCTCACATGTTCGATTGATATGATGTGATCTCTAAAGCCCATCTATCACAGTCAGACCTATGATATGGATCAATGTTTTGTTTTTGTTTTAATGTACTTAAATCATTAATAATCTATCAACGTGAAATGATCCATTCACATGAACATAAACTTTACATGGTCCAGTCCCATCGCCTTAATTCGACCCGGTTCGGTTTTAAAAAGTCTTAATGTTTGCATTTTACTGAGTGTCCCCTGCAGGTCAACGAGTCGTCTTAGTGTGCAAGAAGCTTACCATAAACAAGTAAATCTAAAAAAATATAAAGTCACAAAACGTTCAGGCCTACAGGTCCACATCTTCTGCTCTAAAACTCACACTGATAAATTATTGTTTTTAGAAAACTGGTCCAAATCTGCCAATCTGTAATGCCAAAGTGCAATCTGGTAGATTAAATCTGAGGTTTGTAAGAAAACAGTTTTGATTGCAAAAATTAATCCAGACTTCAACAGAAGGTTTACCTGTACAACAGGTAACAACCCAGTAAAATACTTACCTTTTCATCCTGGGTTAGCCTTTTTTTTTTCATTTGAGATGATCCTGATCTTCTTTGTATTATTCTGATCATGTTTTGTTTTGACTCTTTCATCAGTGAAGTTCAAAGGTAATCTCAATCTGATTATCTGAACAGATTAATCAGAGCAGTGATGAGTTATTATTATTTATACCTGCTGATCTCAGTCATGCTGTGATGACTTGATTACATTGTCGCTGGTTATAACACTGGTCCTGGAGAACCACCATAATCCTGCATGATTTAGAGGTCTTCCTGCTCTTTAGAAGCCTGTCAACCACTCGTTGATTCAGATCAGAGACACATGTAAAACCTGCAGGATGGTTGTCCAAAATAATCTAAAGAAAATGTAATTTAATAAGTATACTGTTCTGTATATAAAGTTTACTATATGCAAAGTTCTCAGTCAGCAGATTGACCGTTTCGGGAGGTGCTTCAGTAAAACTTCCTCCTCATCCTCTTTGAAATCGAGAGCAAACATATTGCTACTAAAATCTTTCTACACCTAGAGGTTACCCAACATCCATAAGCTTTCTGCTTACAGGTCAAACATTTTCCTTTAAATAGGAGTATACTGTGTACATGACCTTAATATATTATGTAAATTATTTGGTTTTTATAATATAGCACAAGAAGGGAAAAGAATACAATTTTACTATTTTTTTTTTTTTTTACCAAACTGACAAGTTTCACCACTAAAATTATTGTGTAATTTAAAGGCATTGAAACACCTGGTTGCTCTGTGATTTTAGAAGAAAATCAAACTAAAATGTAGACACGTCTATTAGAATTACGGCCAAAAAAATGTTCATAAAGTGCGCTCCCGCTGCGGCGCTGCTCCTTTGAGAATTAGGAGTTCACATGCCAGTTTTACATGTATGTAAGAAAACAACATAGTTCCAAACACATGAATATTTAAATAATAAAAAATCTTTAATGTCAATCTGTTTTCTTGGTTGTCCACCAGACAACCGGGAGGCGGGATCTGGTTGTCCGAAACAAAAATAGTTTGTCTCGGACAACTTAAACAATAGTTATGTCGACCCCTGCTTTATCTAAAACCAAATTTATTTTTAGGGATGTACGATAACTTAATATCGATAACTTTCTCCTTCTAACGTCCGACAACCGGTAACATGCCAGGACATTAATAATACAAGACCAAAACATAAATAAACAAAACCAAAACTAGCTTCTTGTTGTTAGCATTTTTAGCAGATGGACTCTGCTGCGTTCAGGAGGTAACGGACATTACATGTTCGTAAATCGAGAGTAGTTTTTCTGACCTTTTTATGTTTGTAATTACAAAGTTTGTGCGTAACATAAATGGTTAATTGATACATTAATATTAATAATTATTAAACGACTGGTTGTTTTCCAGCACGGAGTATTCTAATTATTTTTCTAGTGAGAAAGTTGTTTTTTCTGATGCAAATTGAACGTTGCACAAGTTGGGCAGGACGGGGAGCGGCTTGACCAAAAAGGATAAAAATAAATAAGTACACTCACCGCCGCGCTGGCAGACGTGTATATTATCGTTTTTGTTTGTTATATCGAGCTGATAAGTATGACGTCATAATCTCCTGATATTTATCGTGCACCCCTATTTATTTTGCTTCTGTTTGAAGCAGAGTTTAAACTAAACACCTGAAAGATGACATCACTGTGGGTAAAATCGGTCAGAAACGACTCGTTCTGTGATTTATACCTGTGTCTGTTTTGTTTTATTGTTTTTTTAGGAAGAGGGTCAGGTTTGATGGAGCTGCTGAGTTCCTGGCCACCTGCGCCAGCGGCGACACGGAGGAGGCCAAGGCCATGCTGGAGGAGGCCGAGCGGACCAAATCCATCAACGGCGAGAACACGGCGAACCTCATCAATTGCTCCAACGCCGACGGCATCACGGCTCTGCACCAGGTCCACACAGTTTCATCTGGTTTAAAACAGGCTTTCAGAATAAAAGTCTAAAGAATTGTTGTGTTCCTGTGTCCTGCTCAGGCCTGCATCGATGGCAGCGTGGACATGGTGATGTTCCTCGTGGACCACGGCGCCACCGTGAACCAGGTGGACAGCGAGGGCTGGACGCCGCTGCACGTGGCTTCCTCCTGCGGACACTCCGACATCGTAGAGTGAGTAAAATCAGATCGGTTGGTCGCCGCAGAGCAGTGGAGCGTGGGAGCGAGAAGGTTTCTGCGCCCGACAATACTGACATTGTTTTCATGCTTTGTGAGATAACGCGTCTGCTGCAGCGTGAGCGGCCCGGCACTCAGATTAAAACATGGATTTGCTTCTTTTTTTGTCTGCAGTCTTGTTTGTTGTTAGACTTTTATCCTCGGCGTGGGGGTGGAATCTGTTCGCTGCACAAACACAGATAACGTGACTGAATGATGGAATCAGGACTTCTTCATTTAGCTGGTTGTAGTGATGAATTCTCAAGTTGTTTGTGTTTTTTAGGTTCCTGTTGAAGAACGGCGCGTCCCTGACGGCGGTGAACTGTGACGGAGACGTTCCTCTGGACATCGCTCTGGATGAAACCACAGAAACTCTTCTTCAGGATTTCTCTCAGAAACAGGGTGAGTCGGTCGTATTTTCAACGATTCGCTTCAATAACGCCTGTAAAATAATAATTACTAGAGTTGTTTGCACAAATTCCCACAAACTCATTTAAGAAACAAAGTGATTGTCTTCACAATAGAAGATCTTTGGTGAAACATGAGTCATTTGACCAATCGCAGTAAAGATACTGGTCAAATAACTCAAGTCTAACACTGAACCAGAACAATATTGAGTTAAGTGCTAAGAACGTTTCTGCTATAGTTAGATATGGATAAAAACTATTGGTCTATTAGCAATACTTGAATACTTCAACCAAAAATACTTTGATTCATGAGTTTCTGCTACAATTTTATTTATTTCTATTTGTCATTGGTGTTTATTATGAAATTGGTCTTAAATTTAATTTCACTTGGCATTAAAAAGTCTTAAATTGCTTTAAACTGTAGGAACCCTGACTTTAGATGGCTGGAGAAAGAATAGATTTAGGTAGATTTTAAATAAACACACACACACACACACACCTTTTTCATCCCCTCTGAGTGTGCAGGTATGATGACGGGCAGGGCAGAGGTGAACATCGGAGCTTTTATATTTGTTTTTAAACTGATTCTGTGTTCTTCCAACACGCATCAAGTTTCTGTGTCAACAAACGTTTTGGTGGGAAATATGACACCAGAACTTCCTCTGTTCTGGACCATTGTTCTGTCCTTCGTTTTTATTTGTCACAACCAAATATGTTTTTGTTTTTTTAAAAACTTAAGAGGTTTTCCTAAAGTTCAGAACAAAAACTAAACACAGATAAAAGTTCAGTTTGAGTCTGAAGTTTGTGGGACGGTTTGTTCCTGTTTGTTATTTTGAACACGTTTAGTTTGAAGATCAGGTGTTTGACGTGCATTCCTTTACATAATGGTATGCTGCTGTTTTTGTTTTCTTTTTAAGGCGTGGACGTGGAGTCGGCTAAACGTAAAGAGGAGGAGCAGATGATGTCAGACGCCCGAACCTGGCTGAACGAGGGTCCGCCTGCTGATGTTCGCCACCCGAAAACCAGAGCCACGCCCCTTCATGTGGCTGCTGCCAAAGGCTACCTGGAGGCCCTGAAGTAAGCTGAGCTGGTTAACAGCAGAGTGTGTAACGGGCTGTAGGGATGGACCATCGATCGCATTTGTGATAATCTTGCGATATATTAAAATGAGATTTTCTAACCGCACAGGCTGCGATTTGACTGATCAGGTGATTTGGGAGTGAGTCGAGTGGAGCAGTGTTGCTAACTTAGCGACTTTCAGACCTCTCTAGCACTTTTTTTCCCCCCAAAAAGCGACTAGCGACAAATCTGTCGACATTTCCCGGTGTTTTTGGAGACTTTTAGAAGCTTTGGCGACATCACTGTTCTCCTTTCCTCCTCTTCCCCTCCGCAAGCGATGCGGTGTGCCCCTCCCCCTTCCTAAACGCTCCGACTGAATGCTGCAATCAGCTGAGAGGAGTCCGCTGCAAATGAAACGTGTATCCGCAAAGCTGCAACTGCTTCTGCCTTGTTTACAAAGTGGGATATAATATTTACTGTAATGTTTTTCTCTGATACTGTCCCTGGACTCAGCTGTGTTTGACTCACAGATCAGTCACTGCTTCATCTCATCCTCTCTGTGCCTCATGATATCTAACAGTCTGCAGGTTAAGATTATCACTAATTTAATTCATGTAATGTGGATATAAGCATTGAAGTCATATATTCATTAATTCATTAAGTTTATTTGCAGTTTCAAACATATTTAGTGTTTTTCTTCACTTGTTGTCTCCTATAGATCAGACCACAATTATTGGCAAACACATTAGGTGATGATGTAATCAAGTGACTTGAGTTTGATTTACCTAGAAAATAACGAGTTGAGAAGTTGTTTATTCTCTATATTTTTTCATGATTTTACTGGCTGAAAAACAGTAAGCTTTATTCTTTTTATATTTATATATTTTTTCTATTTATTTATAGACGGTCTTGTGAAGTTCAGACCGTGTTTAGGAAGTTCTCTTAAATGTTTAATATCATATTTTATGAAACAAGAACAATTAGAAATGGTAAAAAGGTAAAGCCACAGATTTGTTTGCTTTATTGTAATCTGTGCTTTAAATAAATCTTACTTTGTTTATTATAAAACAGATGGATTTATTGCTTCTGTTCATTGGAAAATACTTAAAACATTTAAAAAATCGCAATTTATAGATAAAAAATCTCAATTATATTATTTTCCATTTTCGTTGAGCCCTGACGGGCTGATTTGACCTGTGTTTCCCTGGCGGGCGCTCTGCTCCTTCAGGATCCTGTGTCAGTGCGGGCTGGACGTGTCGGCCACAGACCTGGACGGCTGGACGCCGCTCCACGCCGCGGCTCACTGGGGTCAGGGGGAGGCCTGTCGCATCCTGGCCGAGCAGCTGTGCAACATGGAGGCTCGCAGCAACGGGGTGAGGGCCGCTACTCTTCCATTTTAATGTGAAATTAATTAATTTTGTTTTATTTATTCTTGTGACGCAAACCTTTCAGGGTCAGACACCTTTCGATGTGGCTGATGAAAACCTCTCTGGGCTCCTGGAGGAGTTGTCTCAGAAACAAGCCAGTGTAAGAGAATTTATTATTCTTTGATGAAAAGTTTTATTTTTGGGTTTTACTCACGTCTTTTTCTCTTTCAGTGGCGTAATGAGCGGTCCATTTCAGACAGACAGAACCAGCAGGGGTCCAACACCGCTAACGCACAAAACAAGCGGCGAAGGTTAATATCTGTTTAATTTATCTTTCAAACATCCAACTGAAGTCAAATATAATGTCTCATTGTTGTAAATATTATATATGGTGACAAATAAATGTTTGGATAATTTATCAAAAGAAAAAAACATTCAATGACAAGTCTTTTAAGGCAGGTAAGAAAAAATAAATATATTTATTATATTAAATATTCTATCTATAAATTCAGTTAGTTTTAGTTTTGTAAAAAGATTATAAAGTTTTAGTTATTGTTTTTTCTTTATTACAGTTTTTCTTTATATTAGTTAACTAAAATGTTTATTTCAATTTCAGTTTTTGTTCGTTTTTATTTAACTGTATTAACTCTGACGTTAACGTGCCCAGAACTAGTTCTAATCAAACATTATTAAACATCGACCCACAGTGACGCTGTAAAAATGTGTTTCCTATCTGCAGGAGTTCAGTCTGCAGGATGAGCAGCAAAGACAAGATGAACGTTCAGGATCAGTCTAAAGAGCGCGGCGTCTCAGGAGTGGAGCTGAACGAGGAGAAGGAAAGCAGCCCCGGTAAACTGCTTTTATTCATCACTGGAAAAATGTTTTTTTTATGCTAATCACAAAAAGCTGCTCATCGTCTCCCTCTGCAGAAAGCTCTGTGGTGTCCAGTCCAGACTCTGAGAGCGTGACCACATCTACAGTCAGTCCTGCTGATAAGGTAAGAGTTACTGATAATAAGCTCAGAAATTTACAACAACAACAACAAGAGACCAGCTGACTGAGAATTCAACAGCTTTAAACACATCAAAAAGCTTTTAATACTAACCATAATGAAACCGCCTGTGGCTCGGTCTACTTCCTGGATAACAACATTCAAACCACAGGAAAGGATTTTAATTCACTTTTTAGAAACAAACGTGTTCAGTTTTACGTTCTGTGGTGAAAACTAAACCCAATGACACGGGAGCACAGTGGTTAAAGCCATCACCTCACAGCAGGAGGTGCACAGGTTCACCTCCAGCCTGGGGTCTTAGTGTGTGGACTTTATATGATCCCCCCTGAGCCCAGAGACCTAAACACTGATGTTCAGCTCACTTGTAACTTTAAAATCCTTTGACTTGATCAGTGTGAACTCCTCACAACATTCATGTTGAGATCACTTTTTCTTCCGTATGTTTTTTGGCCTCTTTCTCATTTTTTGTGCTATTTCAACAATTCATAAATCAAAACATTCATCTCATTCAATACATTCCAGCTATGACTTTTGGTTTTTCAGCTATTTGTACATTTTCAGCTATTTCACTTCTTTAGCCCCTTTTTTCCATTAAAAATGAATGGAGCTATTTTCAACATCCTTAAAATCCTTCAAATTGTTTCTAAATCTTTACAAAATTTACACAATTTGTTCTGGTTATGCTCTTTTTTACTCCCTTGTGCTAATTTTTAGCTACTTTTTATGCTAATTTTAGCTTTTTTCTGCTATTTCAGCTAAAAATTTCTGCTTCTTTCTGCTATTCAGCCTTTTTCTACTTTTTTGTGCTTTTTTCTGCTACTTTGAGCTATTTAAGCTTCTTACAGATGGTTTCTGCTATATTAGCTAATTGCTGCACTTTTAGCTAATGTTCAGCTGATATTAGCTAAAGTTTGTGCTTCTTTCTGCTATTTTCAGTTATTTATGCTTCTTTAGCTTTCTGCTATGTTCAGCTATTTTAGCTTTTAGCTTTTTTAGGCTAGTTCAGCTATATTTTTGCTCCTTTTGACTGATTTTCTGCTGTTTTGTTTCTTTCAAAAGTCCAAGTTTAACAAACATTTTTAGCTAAAGTTTTTAGCAACAGGCATTACCACTATCATTGTCTCAGGAAATGCAACTTCTCTAGTTGAACTTGTTTTCTCATGTGGTCCAGACACCTGAGGACAAAGATGATGACGAGGATGAAGAGAAGGACAAGGCGAGCCGCACCGCCAGGGTCCAACCCACGCCTCAGATCCGAGACGCCGAGAGTCCGAACGCCGACAAGAAACAGCAGCCGCAGCAGCCCAAACAGTAGGTTGTGCTCGCTGATGATCCCGTCGGTCTGATTCCAGGAAATAACAAAGCGTTTGTGTCTCCAGGTTTCAGGCTCCGGTCAGAGACGAAGAGTCTGAGTCCCAGAGGAAGGCTCGGTCTCGGCTGCTGCGTCAGTCTCGCAGGTCCACACAGGTACTTCTTGTAAAAACATCTCGTGATCCTAAAGCTTGTTTTTGTGTTTTTGTACAGAAGGAGAATAAATGTGTGAATTAACCAAACGAGCAGATTTTACCTGAAACAACTTGAGTTCTTTTGGTTCTTGTTTTGAAATCACAGTTTCAGTTCAGCTGACTGAGTTATTTCTGTTGTTTCTCCACTGCAGTTTTTGTCTTTACTGTCTGTGACTCAACCTGCTCTGAACTTTAACTCCTATTACAAACAAAACTTCCCCTTTTTATGTCAGGAAAACAAACTGATTAGTCTGACCTCTGTAAAAATGTACAAACATTTGATGTGTTGTGGTCAAGGTTAGAATGTTTTGGATTCTTCATTATAGTTTACTTTTATTTCGTTGGGACTTTTTTTTCTTTTAATTCAGTTTTTGTTTTTTTTGTTGCAACTTCAGTAGAAAGTAGAACTGAATATTAGTTTCTTAGTTTCTTCCGTTACAAAACACTTGCTTTGATTTTTCTGTCATATTCAAAGAAATCACAAAGTGGACGTTGCTGCTTTCTCCCAACTCTTGTTGTCATTTGGCAGATGAGCACTGAGCAGCAGCAGATTGTAAACAAGTGTTGTTACTGAACACATGTGAAACTACTCAATTAAATCAAATCTTCATGTCTCAAAATAAATTGACAAAGATTAAAACTAAGGATATTCTATCTATAATTTTAGTTAGTTTTGTAAAAAGATTATACAGTTTTAGTTATCATTTTTTTCATTTTATTACAGTTTTTATTTATTTTAGTTTTCCTTATTTAGTAGGGTTGGGCAATATTGGCAAAAAAATTAATCACGATTAATTGGGGTATTTAGCCGATAACGATTAATTTG
>JARVGW010000221.1:3442541-3453539 GCA_031762495.1 Anablepsoides rubrolineatus
GGGGGTGAATCTCTTCAAGCAGCAGGGGGGGGAAGTGAGGCTGTGCAGGAGGAGCAGGAGGAGGTGATGGACGGATGAGGTGAGGGGGAGGAGTTAGGACAGGATGAAGGCATGAAATGTGAAACCAAAAAGGCAGGAATGGTAGAGGAGGAGGGAGGGGGGGTCAGAGAGAAATCCTTCAGTCGTTCCAGTCTTTCTTGATGTTCAGGTTCCACTCCCAGGACAGGTGGTCGTGTTTGTCGTCGTCGGTGAACTTGGACTTGATGACGTAGTGCCCACGAGCCAGCATGCCTTTGGGCGCCTCCTCCATCGTGGTCAGGAAGTCGTACTCTGCGGGACGCGGCCCGTAGCTGCCCACCATGTAGTCCGACTTATCAACTGGCAACGAGACAGAGAGACAAGTCAGCCTTCAGAGTGTGTTTATGGATGAGTGTCAGCTACTACCACAGGGTTCCTGCAGATCCTCTAAATAAGGCCTTAATTAGCCTTTAAAGGTCTTAAATCAATCTTCAGAAGTCTTAAAAATATTAACACATTAAAGTAAGATTCATATCAAATATTAAATTAATTTGTAACATTTATTTATTTTGAAATATTCTCATTCATCTGTTCCCTTTGACATCACTTCCTGTTATTTCACAAGTAAACATCTCAACAACTGTCCACCTAAACAACGTAAAATGTGTTTTCTAATATGTTAAATGTTGTCTTTCCAAAAATACATTCATATTCTTACAAAAAGTGATGTCACAGACACTTTAAGGTTTCATCTATAACCAGCTGGGGTCATAAAACTCCAAATTTTGAGTCGTTAGAGGATTTTTAGAAATTAAATTAAGTTCAAAACTCACTGCTAAGAATGTTTTTTTTTACTATATTTGACAAAATAGCAGATAGATATGGATAAAAACAATTGGTCTGTTAATAATATTTGAATAATTCAACCAAAAATACTTTGATTCATGAGTTTCTGCCACAGTTATAATTTTTTTGTCATTTGTGTTTATTGTGAAATTGGTCTTAAGTTTGATTTCATTTGGCATTAAAGTCTTAAAAAGTCTTAAACTGTAAGAACCCTGTACCCCCTGGTCCTGGAGGGCCACAGCCCTACATGACACTGAACTACCTCTTCATGTTCTGCAGTATGAAGGAACCAAAACTGACATAAATAGAAATAAAAGCAGAAATCTATAAATGAACCACTAAATAAATACATTTAAAATGCACCAAATGAATTTAAAAAGAACTTTACCTCATGTTTTCTAATTTATTTAATCTTTATATTTATTTTTCCAGCTTATTTATGATAATTTATATATTTTAACACAATTTAAATTTTACAGTTTTTAAAAAATATATATTTTTATACAGTTTTTCCTTGTTTGTACATCCATTTGTGTCTCTTAAATGCTTTTTAAATAAATGCACAGGTAATGTTCTCCTTTTCTTTGTTTTAAACTAAACTTTAAAATAAACTGAGGCACAAACATGCAACACAGAAATAAAAAGACTTGTTGGAAAAAATATAAAGATAATTAAGTATAAACATTTAAGAGACACAAATGCATGTATAAGTAAAGGAAAAACAATTAATATAAAATTCAAATTATGTGTTCAAATTTATAGACTAATTTGTTGGAACTAACCTGGAAAAATAAATATGAAAGTCAATTAAATTATAAAACAGAAGATAAAAAAATATTTTTTTTAATTTAATTGGTGCATTTTAAGTGTATTTATTTAGTGGTTAATTTATATATTTGGGTTTTTATTTCTAATAATGTCAGTTTCCCCCCTGGTTTAAACGAATTCACTCACTTTTCATTCCTTTCCTGAACGTCTGCTGAACGTACTTCAGACCAGAAACGATTTCTTTGTTCACCTGAAGACAAAACGTTTAAATCAGTTTAACAAGATAGAAACATTTACAACAACTCAGATTGAAAAATGATCCATGAATTGATAATAAAATGTACTGATCTGAACTCACCTTAAAGCTGATCTTTATTTTATATTCTACTCCTTCTTTTAACACAAACGCCTGTTTTTTAAAAGCTTCCAAGTCTCCTGTTAGAAAAAAAAAAACATCAGTTTTTAGTTCTTTATAGAAACATCATACTGCTGGATGGTCCGGTTTGGTGTAGTCCATTATTATTGTTGTGTCGCACATAAAACGAAACAAGATTTACGTGTTTAATTATGAAGCTGCTCTCTGCTCAGGTTGAGAGAGCAGCAGCACCCTCTGCTGGATGATGTCAAAACTACACTGAAATTAGATTTAAAATGATGTTTTCAATTCATTGAATGGAAGAAATTTTAATCTAATAAACCATTATTTGACAATTAATTCTAAGTCAATTAATTGTTTAGTTAGAAACAAACGAGCGAGTGTTTAGACTCCTGTTTGTCCAAGACTGTGTTTCCTGTAGGGAACAGACTTACTAGTAATAATATTAGTAATAGTATAAATATTTGTAGTACAATGACAGTGACAAACTTCTTATTTAAATATTCCCCTGATAAAACTACTGATCTTCAGCTTATAGTGTGTGTGTGTGTGTGTGTGTGTGTGTGAAAACACAGCGACTTGACGAGGACACAGTAAGACGTAGAAGGTTTAGTAAAAACGAGTCTCTGAGCGTCACTTCTTGTTTCCACAACAACAGATGAAAGTGTTTAAATCCTCTGAAGTTTTTTTATAAATAAAAACTAGAAGATGTGTGAAACAAAGAGGACTGGAAGTGGGACGACTGATCGGTCCAAATTATTTTAGGAACATCTTTAACTCTGCAGAGGTTCTGCAGAAACACCACCTCTGTTTGGATCAGGGGTCTCTCCAGTCCTGGAGGACCACCGACCTGCAGCTTTTAGATGTTTCTCTGATTTAACCTCATTAAAAGTGATAAAACCTTTAGTTTAATTGATCTTTAAAGTTTGTTTTTGTGCGTGTGCGGTCTCTGGGTCCAAACCTCTGTGGGGAAATTGGAAAAGAATATTCGTCCCAAACCAAACAAATGAGGCGACCGGGTCTAATCCTTCAGGATTTTATCATCCAGGGAGAATTTAATCTCATCTTTCTGCTATTTTTCCACCTCTATTATAATTAATTTCAGAGTCCTGAAGCCGAGCGGCTCCTTTTGGGTCTCGTTGTGACGCTCGGCGAAGAGAACGTTATGAAACGGACCGGGAACATTCAGAACTGGACATGGGATGAGCCGCGGCGACCTCGTGGGACTCGTGTTCTGATTCTGACTCACCCTGCAGGTCCAGAACCAGAGGTTTGGGTGCTCCCTCACACATCAGAGCCATCTGGGTCACCTGGACATTTGGAGCTTTTGGATCTGAGACAAAAAAGAAAAAGATGACAGAAAAGTTCTGGTACTTAAAAACGTTTCCTGAACCCAAAACTTCAACATAAACGTTCTGAAGCAAGTTCTGTTTAAACCGGGTCGGTACCGACTCATCGTCAGATTATTTTATCCGTTTTCTTCTCAAATATCATCTGAATAAACCGTTAAGTTTTATTACAAATATTAAATATTCAGCGTATTTGTAGATGTTTGGTAAAAGTTATTTATTATTGCTGGGTCAGAACCTCTGCAGGAGGTCGGTTCTGGACCAGCAGCTGTTCTGAGTTCTGGGAGCAGAAACTGGGTCAAATCTGCTGCAGCTGAGACTTAAATACATTTCAGGTTGTTTTTTTTCCAATTTCAAACTTTATTCATTCCATAAAAACAAAATTAATTCTACGTACAATAATATATATATATATATATGCAAATAAAATAAAATGAAAGGCGGCAGAGAAGACAACAATCTTATTAACTAAAATAATCTTTAGTTAAAACAAAACATTGAATCTTTCTACAACAACAAATTGAATGGCTACATATTAAACTATTTCATATATTTTTTAACAATCTAGTCTATCATTCTCTTAAACATTCACATTGATGTGACACTTCTTCATCATCTTCCAAATGATTCAATAATTTCACTCCTTAGATTTCAAACATGTTCTAAATTTAGATTTCATGAACATCTCTGTTCCCTTTAAATTATAACAGCTTTACAAAGTTTATCTGAATGTTTTAAAAGTTATGTGTTTGTTATACATAACAAAATATTATAATCAGCCAAATCATAGAGTTTCATTCATTTTAGTTTACAAAATAATGGTAGTTTTTTTCGATTGATAACACTTTTCTGCAAAACAAAATGTGTAATCGTCTTACATACCTCAACACAATAGACTGAGAGTGGAATTTATTCTCGGTTACAAACTAGAAACAGATTATTGGAGGTTCTGGATCCTCACAGACTCAGTTGGGTCTAAAATAAAACTCCATCCAACACTGAGTGGGTTTATGTGAACAGGAAGGTTCTTACCAGCCTCAGCGACCCCGGGGCCGAGCAGGGCCTCTTTGTATTTACGTAGACTCTCGTCGTCCCTGTCCAGCTCCTGGATCTCCTTCACCGACTTCTGGGCCGGAGGTTTGTAGTTGACGGGTTCTGGCTCCTCATTTTCTGCGGCGATGGCTGCGAGCTGCTCCGGAGTCACCTCATCCTCGGCCATGTCTGGAGGAGACCATAAACCAGCTGTCAGCTTCCACAAAGAACACCGTTTATCCTCCGCACTTTGTGAATTCCATTTCTAAGAAAAGTGCTATATAAATTAAATTTTACTTACTTACTAGAAAACTGAGATTTATGCTAAAAAATAAACAGTTCTGTAGCCATCTGCTTCTTTAACTTTAACCACCTCTGAAGGCAGAAAGTTAATGATTTCTGGTTGTTTTTTTCTCCCAACAAACAACCCAAATACCTAAAATCATCCACCGAAACTCCCTGTAAAAAACATCCATCCATTTTATGACTTCACTTAAATGAACATTAAACTGCTGCTTCACGTAGACATAGAACGGATAGAAGCGCGGCGCTTCATTGTCCAGCTCATGATGGAAACAATTGAATCAGCTCCCAACAGGAAACTACAAAGGAAGTGTTGAGGATGTTGGGCTGTAATTCTGTGGTACCAGTTTTGTTTTTAACATATTTACAGTAACATGTTTACTGTTTGTGTTCTGTTGTGTTCAATTACAGCAACCTGCTGCTGACACAAACACCCCACAGGCATAAACAATAATTATAATTATTTCTCTATTTGAGGGGTTAAATGATGGATGCAATTTGAATGCATTGGTTTAAAAATAAATTTCTCTAAATTGAAACTGAATTTAAAGTTTTGAATTTGAACTAATTTGCTTTAAAACTGTAATATGGTTTATTAAGATTATGATTTATTATTCTTGCACAATTCTTTGTTATATATTTTTTATTAATAGTAGTCGTATCATGGCTAGTCAGTGTTAAATTATTGTTTTTGTGTGCACTATCTATAGCTTGTAAATTAACTAGTGTGTGAACCTCTGTACTGATGCTGCTGTGACACCTGAATTTCCCCTTGCGGGACAATAAAGGATATTTATATTCTATCTATTCTACTAAAAATTTGGTTTGACTACTTTCAATTTCAGTTCCAAAATTCAGATTTGTGTGTCACACATCCTGGTCCTTGAGAAATCCAGCCAGAGTAATCAAATTCAGTTTCAATTGCAATGCAATCAATTTCAATTTCTGCACATTCAGATTAAATCTGAGCAATTCAAATTCAATTCCTTCTGGCATAAGATTTATCCCATAGCACACACTAACAATAAAAGTTCAAGATTTAAACAAAAAATATTAATAAAATCCTGATATGATTAATCATAATTAAACTATGAAATGGATGATTATAGTAATGTTTGTATATATACAGATGTATTTATATTAATTTATACAGATGTATGAACATTAACTAGAAACATCTGGATACATTTTTCTTTGTTTACAGCTGAAGATTTGTAAATATTGGCACATCATCTTAGATTTCGTCCTGTTTTTTTTAAATAAAACTTTAAATTCCAGAGTAAATTAAAACGTTCACCTTCCAACACTTCGTGATGTAAAAATTAAATTGAAAGCAGAATATAAATAAATGTTGCTGAGCTCCAGACAGATTATGAAGCTGTAAAATACCATGACTGTGATAGCAACAAGCTAACACTATCTTTCTATTAAACAAATGTTTAAAACACGGCTTTAAAAGCCAGTCACTGCAGCAACAACATAATTAATTTTACAATTAAACATTGAGAATTAATATTTATTTTGTACTTTTAGGAGCGGGTGAACTTTGCTAGGCGTGGCCCTCTTCCACAGGGTGGGACTATGGGGGGAAAAAAGGGACAGCGGCTGTGGTCTCTCTCTAGCTGGAACAATGCTAACCGGTGCTAGCGGCTAACAATATTAGCCTGTCAAGTTATCATCAGGTGACAGAGCGCGAGGCCGGTTCAAAGTGTAAAGAGTGACACCGGGGATCCGACGGAACTCACCTTAGTGTTATAAAACAAAAAAGAAAGCAGCGGTGATTTCAGGAGCCTCTGCAGAAAGTGCGTTCGTTCCCCCCTGCGGTCGGAGCCAGTATGGCGAACAACGGAGCGGCGCCGCCCCGTGCGCCGTCCGCGCGACACCAAACCAGAACGCGCACGTCGCACGTAAGTGACGTAGCGCCTGTTTTCCTCAATGAGGTATATTTACCTAAATATTTTCCTTGTCTTTTTTCTTATATCTTGTATCATATTATGTCAATGTTTGAAATTTGATTTAAAAAAAAAAATATATATATATATAAATATATATACCTAAATATACCTCATTGGTTTTACCTTTGTTTTGGCTCCATATTTAGGAAAACACATTTTAGACTAAAATCAAACTGTCTGATTCCTTTAAAAATATTAAAATTATGTCAGATTTAGTTAAAAAAGATAACATTTCTAGATAATGATAATGTGGACTTTCTAGTTAATGTAATCATTGTAAGAAAATATTTTATAAATGTTGATTCTGTGCTCTTATGGATGAAATCTCCTTGTTTGAAAGGTGTGCAAGACGCATAAAACAAAAGCTGAAAAATTTTATGAATTAATGAAAAAATTTCAGTTAATAACCCCAAAATTTATTTTTTTTTTGGTTTCTTAGGCTTTGTTAAAAAATTTAAAATAAAGTTCTTGTTTTTATAATATTGGAGTTGCGCTCTATATACAAATGTAAATTACTGATTGTTGTATATGAGAATGTCATTGTTTTTTTTGTTATTGTTCTGTTTTGTTCAATAATAAAAAAGAGCCATGTTAGCATGATAGCTAACAATTGATATTAGCATAACTCTGCCTCCAAAAATGCAAGTTTTGGAAAATTCCTTATGAATTTCAATGATAAATGTTTATATTTAGTTATATATTTTCAAAACCTACAAAAATAATGTTAAAAATTGTCAATTTAAATAATCAGATTTCAGCATACAAGTTTTGTTTTTTTTTCAGCATACACTAGTATGCTTCATTCTTTTTTATTTCTTAATTATATATTTGTTGATCATTCAAGGTTTGATTCAGGTGAAGAAAAAGACAAAAGTTGGTTTTACTTTAGACATTTATTTACAAAACCCAGGTCAACAAATAAACAGTGATGAGTGACAAATTTGACTTACATCAACATTTATTGTTACAGTAAACAGCCTTTCACATAATCATGGAGGAGAATGTTTTTATTCTAAAAAAAAATCCATCGCAAATTTAAAGCAATTGTATAAATAAAAAAAAATGTCAAAAATAAAACTACTGAAAACAGCATAGCTACAAAAAATGGCTTCAAAGATTAAGATTGTGAAATAAAAGATAACATAATAAAAAATAAAAAAAGGAGGCAGGTATGTTGGAGTGTTCCTAACTGGTGTCCATCTGAAACTAAAAGTGAAAAACATTTAGTTGAAGAAGTGAAAACACCGAGAACAAACAGAAGCTGCTCACCTGAGCATTGTACGCGTCGAGCTGAGCATCTAACTCCTCTGCAGAAAGCTGTGGTTTGTTTCCTCCTCCTCCTCCTCTTCCTCGACCTCTGAAACCTCCACCCCGCCTCCGCTCAAACCTGGGTTCACCCAGTCTGCTCCGGTCGAAGCCTCTGTTGGAACTGATGAAGAAAAAAAATAATTAAAAATCAAAACAGTTGAGATTTTTTCCCCACTAACTCTAAATCACCCACTCATGTACAAGTTTATAATAGTTTAGGATTTTTCATTATAGTTTAGTTTTATTTTGTTAGTTTTAATTAGTTTTTACAGTGGATTTGCTAGTTTTTATTAGTTATTTTTGCATTTTCAATGCTTAGTTTTAGTTTAGTTTTTATAGTTTGAATAAACATATTTGCCAATGCATCCTTCAGCTTGTGATGCTCCTGTGAGTTAAAGTTTAACTAGTTCATTAACAGTTAAAACAGTCCATTATAGCAACACCTTCCTAAAATAATTGTGTAACTCAGTTTTAACAACTAAAAACTTGTTTGATTATTTTAGGATGATGACAATAGTTGTCTCCAACCTGGTGCTTGTTTTTCACAGGAGCTACTGAGAGAAGCTAGCGTGTCAAGATAGTCATAGTCAGCCATCTTGTGTCAGCTTGATTCATGCAGTTTTTTTCTTGAGAAGTATTCCACCTGTTTTATCAGCTGTTTCCACTACAAGACACTTGATTTGATTTTTCTCAGCCATTTTTGTTGTTGTCATTTAGCAGCAGACTGTAAACAACTGTTGTTACAGACCACAGCTAATGGGAAACTACTCAATAAAAAAAAGGGGGGAAAAAACGACAAACACTAAAACTAAAGATATTCCATCTATAATTTCAGTTGTTTCAATTGTCAATTTCAGTTTTTGTTATTGAGTTAGTTTTAGTTAACTCTAATAACCATGCATAAGTATGAAAGACTCACCTCTGTGTGCTGACCTCTAATGTTACTTGTTGGATTTTCATGGGACGACCTGCAACACAAAATCATTTATTTCATGTTTATCTTTGTTTAAAAGTTGTCTTTAAATGAGAGAACAGCAGGCTCACCATCAAGAGGGACACCATTATAGTGCTTCATGGCTTTCAGAGCATCGGCCTTATTTACAAAATGAACATCTGCAGTTCCTTTGCTGCGACCCGACCGATCATAATGAACAGACACCCTCTGTAAGTCACCAAACTCTGAGAACAGCTCCTGGAAAGCAGAAGCAATCAGAGGCGTAAGCAGATTATAGAGTGAGGAAAAGAGTTTAAATGTGTTTTATAGAATATACCTTAATATCTGAATCAGACACGCCAAAGTCCAGATTGGAAACCAGAAGCTTGCCGCTACTTTCCACACTCCTTTCTGTTGCAGAGCTCCTTCCTGAGCCTGCACTTCGACCACCGTCGTACTCTTCAAACATGTCGTGCTGCCATTTGTCTGGAAGCTCTCTGGGCTGAAGAGAAAACAAAAATTTATAAAAACTCAACACAAAATCCCCCAAACAGCCAGAATGTTACCCTAACCCAAAAAACTGAGTGTATATAAGCCTACAAGCTATTTAGCTAACAGAGGTGAAGTTATTTTGCTAACACAGGTGAAGTTCTTTGTCAGCTAACACAGGTGAAGTTATTTGTCAGCTAACAGGTGAAGTTCTTTGTCAGCTAACAGGTGAAGTTCTTTGTCAGCTAACAGGTGAAGTTCTTTGTCAGCTAACATGTGAAGTTCTTTGTCAGCTAACAGGTGAAGTTCTTTGTTAGCTAACAGGTGAAGTTCTTTGTCAGCTAACACAGGTGAAGTTCTTTGTTAGCTAACAGGTGAAGTTCTTTGTTAGCTAACAGGTGAAGTTCTTTGTTAGCTAAAAGGTGAATTTCTTTAGTTAACACAGGTGAGGTTCTTTAGCTAACAGGTTAAGTTCTTTGTCAGGTAACAGGTGAAGTTCTTTGTCAGCTAACAGGTGAAGTTCTTTGTCAGCTAACAGGTGAAGTTCTTTGTCAGCTAACAGGTGAAGTTCTTTGTCAGCTAACAGGTGAAGTTCTTTGTCAGCTAACACAGGTGAGATTCTTAAGCTAACACAGGTGAGATTCTTTAGCTAACACAGGTGAGATTCTTTAGCTAACACAGGTGAGATTCTTTAGCTAACAGGTGAAGTTCTTTAGCCAACACAGGTGAGGTTCTTTAGCTAACACAGGTGAGGTACTTTAGCCAACAGGTGAAGTTCTTTGTCAGCTAACAGGTGAATATCTTTAGCTAACAGGTGAGGTTCTTTAGCTAACACAGGTGAGATTCTTTAGCTAACAGATGAAGTTCTTTAGCTAACAGATAAAGTTCTTTAGACAACACAGACGAGGTTCTTTAGCTAACAGGTAAAGTTCTTTGTTAGCTAACAGGTGAATTTCTTTAGCTAACAAGTGAGGTTCTTTAGCTAACACAGGTGAGGTTCTTTAGCTAACAGGTGAAGTTCTTTGTCAGCTAACAGGTGAATATCTTTAGCTAACAGGTGAGGTTCTTTAGCTAACACAGGTGAGATTCTTTAGCTAACAGATGAAGTTCTTTAGCCAACACAGACGAGGTTCTTTAGCTAACAGGTAAAGTTCTTTGTTAGCTAACAGGTGAATTTCTTTAGCTAACAGGTGAGGTTCTTTAGCTAACACAGGTGAGGTTCTTTAGCTAACAGGTGAAGTTCTTTGTCAGCTAACAGGTGAATTTCTTTAGCTAACAGGTAAGGTTATTTAGCTAACACAGGTGAGGTTCTTTAGCTAACACAGGTGAGATTCTTTAGCTAACAGATGAAGTTCTTTAGCTAACAGGTGAGGTTCTTTGTTAGCTAACAGGTGAAGTTATTTAGCTAACACAGGTGAGGTTCTTTAGCTAACAGATGAAGTTCTTTAGCTAACAGATGAAGTTCTTCAGCTAACAGGTGAGGTTATTTGTTAGCTAAAAGGTGAAGTTATTTAGCTAACACAGGTGAGATTCTTTAGCTAACAGGTTAAGTTCTTTGTTAGCTAACAGGTTAAGTTCTTTGTTAGCTAACAGGTTAAGTTATTTTGCTAACACAGGTGA
>JARVGW010000221.1:3460672-3474013 GCA_031762495.1 Anablepsoides rubrolineatus
TGAGTCAAATTTTCAGACTAACAAGACAAATAATCTGACATATTCTGAAAACAAGATTATTATTCTGACACAATCAGAGTTTGTTTAGTAAATCAGTCTCTTTTTGGCTGAATATAAGGTTTTAAAACTTGGTTAGATGGACAGATTTTGCAGTGTAGAACTGGTCTCAGGTTCTTTATTTACTTTTATTTATACTTTACAGAAATGTTTCATATTTAAACATGGTCGTTTGTTCTTCCTGCGACGGCAGACTTGTAAAATGGCGTCTGTGCAGCCGGGTCTTGTTTTATGACCAGAACCCCCGACCCCCACCCACCAGCTGTTTCCCTCAGGACCAGAGGGACGAAGGAAGACGTTTCTGTCTGTTTGTTTATGAGGGGAAAAAGAACAACTGTTCCACTGGGAGAAATCTCCAAAAATTAGAGCGAAAAGCTCCGGCACTGAATCTGACCTTTGACCTCAGCGGTTCCAAACCTACTGGTTTATGGTTCAGTTTAGAGCAGAGAGCTTCCACCGCTGTTTCTGTATGTGTCTGAGTGCCACTGTTAGCAAAATATCTCACAAACCACTGGACAGATTTTAATAAAACCTTCAGAATCGTCAAATGTTCAGCTGATTGAGCCAAACACAAGATAACTGATTAAAACGTCCTTTAAGCTACTATCTGAGCTGGTAGTAGCTGAGAGTCATCCAGAAATTAAATCAGATTTGAGCCAGAAATATCTTTATAATTCATGGTTTTATCATGTGAACCCTCCTGCTGCCCTCGGCTCAGTTTAACCAGAGGGCAGCAGGAGGGTCAAACCGTCCCGATAAACCGGACTGAACCGGCCACCTGTGGAGGTCAGAGCTCCGCCCCCATGGCGAGCGTCACGTGAGCATTCCTGCAGCGTGTTCTGGGACAGGAAGTGACCTCGTCCATAATTACGCCTGAAGTTAAACCGTCCTGTTGTTGTTGTTCTCAGGCGTTGACGTCTCCGCCGTCTCGCACGGCGAGGAGGCGGAGACGACTTCCACAACCCTTCGCCGGCTGTGGTCGTAAATCATGTGTGATTCACCTCCACACGTCTCACACAGACGAACAAATAGGCCCTGGCTCACAGCCATACCTCCCTGGAACGTCTTCCTCCTGTCGTCACCCCCCCTCAGGCCCCGCCCCCTGCAAGCCCACGATGTTTTCTTTGACGGTCCTCTATGGGAAGTACCTGGCAGCGGATGCTAGTTGCAGGCCTCTGCCTGGACACGTCTACCCCCCCTCCCCTCCTGCCTCCACGACCACGCGGCGTGAGAACTGCGGTAACGAGGGAGGCGCACCTCGAGCTGTTTATTTAAATGTTGTGGAAGGATTTAGTCTCTCTGCGTCTTCAGGTTCAGTTCAAAAACATCTGAATCCTGGTTCCACCTGCAGCCCGAACGAGCAGTGTCTTACCTGCTGCAGATGACTTTCAACAGACTCGGTTTTTATTGAAGGTTCTGTTAGAAACATGTTCAGTTTCTCCTAAATCTCCACTCACCAGCAGAGAGACTCCAGACCATGCAGCTGCTGAAATAAAAGCACAGCAAAAGCAGAATCATTTATAATTGAGTTTTAAATGTAGGGTATAAGTAGCAATCGGAACGCTAATAGTATCAAAATGTAAGCTAAAAGTAGTAAATGGAAAGCTAATAGTAGCAAAACAAAAAGCTAATAGTAGCAAAGATGTAAACATTTAAAATAATACTACATCTTCTCCCCTCACAGATGGATCTTGATGTTGTTCTTTCTCTTTGCAGGTTGTTTAAAGTTGGAGCTTCGTGCCATGTGGTGATCTTCTCAGCATAGTTTTAAAAAGACTCTGACTCTCTGAGTTCCGGACTTCTTCTCAGTCTTGCCCCGGCGTCATCATGGCACACCCTTACGAGCCCTGGCTACGGACGGCGCCGCCTGGCGGCAGCTCTGAAGACCTCAACATCCCATCCTGGTGGGACCTCCATCGTGACGTGCAGGCGGGGAGCTGGATAGACCTGCAGACGGGTCAAGGCCTGCCGTCGGTGAGTCCGGGGAGCTCCATGGGTCTGCAGCCCTCGTTGGGACCGTACGGATCCGACCCGCAGCTCTGCACGCTGCCCCCGGCTCAGCACGCCTCGCACTCGTCCCACCTCTTCCCTCAGGACGGCTTCAAGATGGAGCCGCTGGCCCCGGAGATGCTGCAGCAGGAGAGTTTCTCCCTGGAGGAGCCGCAGGAGAGCTCGGCATCGGCCCGGCCCAAGCCCCAGCGCCGCTCCTCCTCCCGAGGAGGCGGCCAGGCGGCGTGCCGCTGCCCCAACTGCGTCCACGCCGAGCAGATGGGCCAGAGCGCCGACGACGGCCGCAGGAAGCACATGCATAACTGCCACATCCCGGGCTGTGGCAAGGCCTACGCCAAGACGTCGCACCTCAAGGCGCATCTGCGCTGGCACAGCGGTGACCGGCCCTTCGTCTGCAACTGGCTCTTCTGCGGCAAACGCTTCACCCGCTCTGACGAGCTGCAGCGCCACCTGCAGACGCACACCGGCGCCAAGAAGTTCAGCTGCGCACTCTGCCCCAGGGTCTTCATGCGCAACGACCACCTGGCCAAGCACATGCGCACGCACGAGTCCCCGCCCGCCCACGGAGAGGTGAACGGCGACGGGAGGGGGGAGAAGGGCTTCGACGAGGCCACGCCGCCGCAGTCCTCCTCGGACGTGACCGACAGCTCCGAGTCTCAACTCAAGCTGAAATGTGAGGTGGAACCGACGGATCAGTCCGGCTAGTCCACGCTCGGTGGTGCAGGGTTCGTAGTTTAAGGTAGAGTAGAGACTAGAAGAAAGATTTGGACAAGCTTTTACTGACGGAGGCTGAAAGGAAGAAAAGACTGCGGTTCTGAGACGCAGCCGGCTTGTTTACAGGAAACTTTCTGTCTAAAGACGTGCGCATCCTACTGAACCGGATCAGAACATCCAGAAACGTAAAGAGAACCGCTCAGACGTTTGAAGAATGAGAACCAGCAGGGGAACAAGAACAGGTGCTGGAGGTGAAACAAAAACAAAAAAAGGTGGAAAAGGAGTGATGAGAGCCCCTTCCTGGACCCGACAGGAAAAAAAAAACACGTGAACCTGCAGGTTTGTGTCGGGACACGCTGAGGACGGCAACACAAACAGACTCACATCCATCCTGTCAACACTGCAGGTTTGACGGGTCTGAAACATCCAGCGTGAAGAAACAAGAGTTTTAACCTCCTGAGACACGAGTCTTTCCTGGATGTGCCTTTTTTTAAAGATACATGGGATTAGTATGACCTAATGAGTATAAGAACTAGACCATGGTACAGGAGGGGGTTTTTGCAAAAAATGATGTTCTTATATGAGGACACTGGGTCTTAAAATGTCACACTTTTTGATGAATACCTAAACAATTACTATGCAAAACTTCATGATAGCCTTTCTGGCGGTTTCATTTTCCTAGTTATTTTTGGCAATACAGCAGCCAGCTGTTGATCAGAGCAAGATTAGTGAAATGCATCATCATCATCATCATCAACAACTTTCAGATTGTTCTTCAGTTTGAAGAACATATTACGTGATGTAATTGCAGGAAATTGCAGACCATTTGACCTGAACATCATTAATATAATTAATTGGTTGAACAAATGGACCATTTGGAAGAACTATTTGCACTTGTAAACTGTTCTAAATATTTCCAGATTTGTTTAACAAAGATTTGTGACTAAATATACCACTTACACTAACTATTTACATTTGTAAACTGTTCTAAATATTTCCAAGTTTATCCTGCCTCATGGCACAATTAATAACGAAATTATAGTCCCAATGTCCTCAAATGAGGACTTTATCTTTACTGACATTGTACTTTGCTTCAGATGTAAAAAAATTTTTTATTTTTGCATATCTTATGAAGCTAAAGATGTAACTGTGCATAAATGTGCTGGTTTCAAGCGTGAAATGTAACTTAGATTTTTACTTTGGCCATTTTTCTAACCAGAGTTGTAGAAGCTTTTTCCTGGGATCCCCGCCATCTTGTTTTCACTCAAATAAGTGTAATATTGTCATGGGACCACTAGAGGGTGCTGGTAGTGTCCATTAATGACGACAATGGGTTAAAGTTGAAAAAAATGATGCATCATGGGTAGAGAGGCAAAAATGCAATGTCTGCATATGAGGACGCAGGGTCTCAGGAGGGCCCAATATGACAATATTTCCTCTGAACAGTGGATCAAATGACTGAAATAAGAAAGTTACACGGGGTCTCTGCTCGCAAAACATGGTTTTAAAGCAAAACGCAGCCCAGAGGGTTTAGCTTCTTATAAAAATAAAAAAAACAGACGAAACTAGCTTTGGAGCAAAGCTTTAAAGTGCCTGTGACATGCCTATCCTTCAAATACAAAAACTCAAAGAAAACATCTATTCTTAAGAAAATTGGCATAAAACACATGATTTTACACATTTAGTCTCATAACTGAAGGAAATGACATCAAAGGGGAACTTTCTGGTCTTTGTTTATTAAAACAATATTATTTAAACTTTAACTCTTCTTCATCTCTCTTTGATAGAAACTCAAAATAACATAAAGAAACATCAGATTCTTCTCTACAGTCTGCGTTAGCTGTTGTAACAACGCTCTGTTTACATGCTGACATTCCCCTTTGACATCACTTCCTGCTTCTTCACATGCAAATATCTCAACAACTCTTCATATCAGCATCGTGAAATTTGTTTTGCAATATTTTATCAATGTTCTCTTTCCAAAAATGCATTCATGTTTATTACAAAAATTAATGTCACGGGCACTTTAAACAATAATAGACTGAAAAGAAAAAGAATAAAAACTTCAACATTTAAAACAAAAGTTTCTTGTGAACAAAAATATGTTGTCAAATGATTTAAACTATATTTCTGCTAGAGTACTATAAATAAAACGTTTTATAGTTCAGATATTTTGAAGTTAACACTAACACTGACCAGTTTGACGAGTTTACAGCTAATCTGAACGAGACCACAGCAGACTAATAATGCATCAAAACAACTTTAATTTTCAAATTTTGTTTGTGTTTCATAAGAAAGATGCTTTAAGAATCTTTAATTTCACTTTACATGGTTATTTACACATAAATCTGTGGTTCTTTGTTGGTTAACATAGTGGCAGCTAACTAGTGGCTAGCTGTAACACTTCTACGCTTTACGTGGGTAAACCATAATATTTCTGCTGAAATAACTATTTTTATTTTATACACTAACTTTAACATGAACTGTTATTTAGTGTTGAAAATATTAACAGCAGAAATCTGCTTTGGCAGCAACTTTGCCTTAAATAGCAACTCTTATTTACAATTTGGCTGTTTAAAATGTTATAAAACATAAAAAATAGAGTTAATTGTGTTTTTTTTTTTAAAGCTTTTTGTTGCTGTCAGTTTCAGAACACAGGTTTTAGAGCTTTGCAGCTAGCTAGTTACAGCTAACAGCTAATTGTATCACTTCTGTTTTGGGGGGACAGAGAAATATATTTTTATACCAAAATGTGAAACTGTAAATGTTTATACATGGGTATTTAAATAAACTGTTATAAAATGTTAAAAATGTTAAAAATTAAGACTGCAGAAATGTGATTGTAAGTGGCCTTGTTCAAATTAGCAAGCTACTAAAGGCTAGTTGGCTATCTAGGCCACTTCTGTAGCAGATTTGTATTATTTTAAAACAAAACAAAAACTTTTTATAGTGTTTTTAACCCAATTAAATAATTTTAAAATGAGCTAATAATTAAAAAATAAAACGTTACATTGCAGTCAGCTCTCTGCTGCTGTCACTGTTTGCAACTAAATATTCATAATATGACTAACAACGGACTGGAAATTCATAAAAAGGTAAAATAAAAACAAAAAAAACCATACCATTCTAGGAATCTGACAAATTATATTTGTTCTTGCTCTGACTAGCCATTAGCTCATCAGTCCTGTCAGAATTAAACTCTTTTTTAAAGAGTGATCTACAGCATGTAAGATGATGATTATACTGAACAATCACTTTAAAATATCACATTTACAGCTCTGCTGCCCTCTGTAGGGTAAAAAAAAAGATGTGTAACAATTCACATTTTCTCAATTTGATAAAAGAAAACAGTTACATTTATTATCAGTAAATAACGTGTGCAGCTGCAGTTCAGTCCCATTCACAAAAACAAAAATCACGTGAGCAGGTAACTTTCATTATATATATCTAATCAATAGATCTGCAGTAGGCAGTTTGAGCAGCTTTTTACTTATCAACTGATTTTAGTGTCAAAATGTTCAGAAACTTACAGCAGATTCTTAGGAAGCTCGTGATTTCTGTGTTTTTAAATAGCTAAGAAAACTGAAGAAAGTGCTTAAACGTTAGTCAATTATTGTTCATTGACTAGTATAAATATTATTCTGTGATATTATAGATAGACGTTTCATTTTATAGAACATCATTTGAATTTGTCGCTGTAGAAACAGTCGTAGTTTGTTGAATTTGTATGAAAAATAACTTAAACATTGTGTGTTTTCACTTGTATTTAATCAATGACTGTTCTTTAGTAATTAAAGAAATTATTTAAAAAGATGCTGAGTTCTTGTCTGGCTTTTATTTATTTTTCATAATTGTTTGCAGAGGAGTAGAACAGAATAAAAACAGAAAATTCAAGAATTTGTCATTAATATTTCTTAAAGGAAATATGTTTTAAATCCTTCAGTTGGGGTTTAATAAAGTGGAACTGCAAAGCTTTGGTCTGAATTCCTCTATTGTAACTCCACAAGCCCCTCTTTCACTCCTTGTCTGATGTGTGTCGCAGAACAACTCATTTTGAGGCTGTCTCTTTACATTCAAAGGAGGCACTTTATGCCCCCGTCCCCTCCAGCTAACAGACCTATCATTCTAGTTTCATAGAGTGGTATATGACTACATAGCTGCCTGCACAGAAATGGTTTTATTTACAATTTAAAAGATGTCAGCAAGGGAAGACTTGTCCATCCAGCCTTAGTCTGACCCAGAACCAGAGTCTAACCCAGAACCAGAGGGGAAGGAAGACCACCAAATTGTAGGTAAGTCCAGATCTTATTTAGAATATTTGTAGCAAATACTGTGACATAATAGTTCAGAAAATGTCATAACTGAACGAGTTGAAAAATATGACCCAATAGATTATAAAGATATCAATGATGTACAAGGATTGATTAAATTAAACTTTTCTGTTTACTAGAGACTCCAAGTCCACAACAAAATGTATTTAATGGCTAAAAATTTGGATTTTGTATGATACGTCTCCTATAAGTTATTTGAATGACATTTTGTTTTGTGTTTGTTAGCAGGATTACTGAGGTGTTTAAAATAGTTTATTAAACATTTCACAGGAAACTAAAATTCTTTGAATTAATGAGATGCACAACACAAAAAAATCAAAACATTAATCATATATATTTAACAGTTTCTCAGTTGGTTGTTTATAGATTTTGCCACAGATAAAGAAAAAAAATATATTTTTTTTGCAGTAAGATGTTGTAGTCCTCTGAAGAATCAGTAAGCCCCCTGCAGGGTGACAGAAGTACTACAAGCCTTACTTCAGGCTTTTTTAGGTTTAATATTAGCTCAACAAAAAACAAATATGTAATAATTAACGTAAAATAGCTTCTATAATTAATAAATGCTATGCATATTTTTAAATGATCATCAGGATCAAGAATCCAGTCCAGTGGCAGTAATACATCTAAAGCAGAGCTTTCCAACCGCATTTAAACACACGAAGAAGAAGAACCGGAAGCGACTAGCTTGACTCCATTTTCTAGCTAGCGTTGAGCAGCTGTTAATTTACTTTTTTCCCCCTTTACGAACAAATTTATCTATTTTTGTTTCTTTTTATTTTTAAAAGACAAACTATTTGTCAAGATGGGAGGCGGAGATCTGGTGAGTTCGTTTTAAATTCTTCGACAAAAGCTGTTCGTGTCCCGGAGATCAAAGCTAAAGCTAAACTCCATTAGGATTGTGTTACATAGAACATTATTTATATTTCACTAGTGATCTCCATAGAAAATACATTGTAAATGACAAATTAGAGCTTGTTATGGTTATTATTTCCATTCGGCTACGTTAATTTTTATTTATTTATTTATTTTAGCATTTTAATCGTTTTAAGTGTTAGAATATAGCATGTTAGCATCTAACTTCTTGTTTACAATTTTATAGCAGCAGTTAGGTTATATAAATATTTAATTTAATTTAATTTTCAGAATAAAATATCTGAAAATATCGGATCAGGGTCCTGATCCGATATTTCTACTGTTTTATAAAGTAGAAATATGATAATGATAAAGTTTTTATTAAACTTGTTGTAACTTGTTTTATTGTTTCTACAGGTGATACAGCAGCTAAATGTTTTACCTTTTCTACTTACAGAACTTAAAAAAGAGCTGGCACCCCCAGACTATGAAAAACATCGAGCGAGTATGGAAAGCTGAGCAGAAACACGAAGCTGAACGCAAGAAGATCGAGGAGCTCCAGAAGGAGCTGAAAAACGAACGAGCTCGAGAAGAAATGACCAGATACGCAGAGGAAACCGGTGCCATCAAGTCAGTTAGCACAAACACTTTCAGGCAGGATGTTCTGTGGGTTTTAACGAAGCAACTCGAGCCGATTCGTTTGTGTTTGCTCACAGGAAAAGAGACGACCGCCTGGACTGGATGTACCAGGGTCCCGCCGGTCAGGTGTCCAGAGACGAGTACCTGCTGGGTCGCCCCATCGACAAGCAGATCACAGATCAGTACGAGGAGCCAGAGAGCGGTCCGTCAGCTGAGACGGGCCTCCTGCCCGGGTCCATTTTCAACCCCATCACCCCTGCTTCAGGCCTCGATCTGGCCGCTAAGATCAGGGAGGACCCTTTGTTCCAGATCCGGTTCGTTAGCACAGCTTTGTCCTAAAACGTTTGGGAATAAAATAACGTTTATTTATGATTTAACGTTTTATTTTGTCCTGAAGGAAACGTGAGGAAGAAAAAAAGAGAGAATTTCTCACTAATCCAGTAAAGATGAAGAAAATCAAGGAAATGGTACTGATTTTCTTTTATTATTTTGGTTTCTCTATGCTGAAAATGTAGTTAAAATTGTGTTATTAGTAATAGATTTTTTTAATACTCCCAACAGCTGCAACAGAATCTTGAAAAGAAAGACAAGAAAAAGAAGAGGAAGAAGGAAAGAAAGGAGAAGAAAGAGGGCAAGGAAAGGAGAAAGGAAAAGAAGCACAAGAGAAGTTCGAGCTCAGACGATGAAGAGGACAAACGCAGGTTAGGAAGAGTTTAAAGCCACTCTTGTTTTTTGTTCTTGTTGTTTTTTACTGAGAATATTTAATGAAATAATCAGAATCGGCTTGTTTTCAGCTGTTCGTGTTTCTCTAGTATTAACACTATACAGATACTTTACATATAATTTACACATAGTACACAATATACAGAAAGATACACATTATACTTAACTATACCAGAATATATACCCGTGCAGTGTTATTCACAAAAAAGTAATCTGACTACAGTGTATGGTAGATGATTATGAGTAAGCTGCAGTAATGTAGAATAATAGATAAATTCTTCTCTAATTTGTCTGTTTTCAGGTGGAACTCAAGAGACGAATCTACAGACATGAAATCTTCACATCATGTTCCAGGATACGGCCTCCAGGTCAAAGAACAGCCTTTTGTCTTATTGTTTTCAGAATATTTCAGGGTATCTGATGCTTTGATGTAAGACTTTTAATGTTTATATAAAAATCATTAAAAATCATTTTGTAGCAGGGTTTTTGTTTCCTGAATCTAAAAGGTAAATCAGGACAGTTTAACATCTTCCTGCAGCTATCTGGTGGCAGATATCATCAGGCGAGTCACTCAGGGCGCAGAGAGAGGAGCCGGTCACGCTCTCCTCACCGGAACCACAAGGACAACAGACACTCCTCCTCATCCTCACACAGAGTGGAGAGGAAGGTGGAGCCCACAGCGCCAAGCCCGCAGCGTTACCAGCGTCAGAGGAACCATGTGTCAAAGTAAGAGTTCGTACGTTTGAGGTGACATCGTGCTGTCGACACGGCAGGTCGTACACGTTTCTGTTCCTTCGTCTGCAGGAAGCTTTCTGCCGAGGAGCTGGAGAAGAAGCGGCGTGAGATGATGAGCCAGGCCAAGCAGAGGGAGGAGGACCGGGAGAACAACGTGAAGCGGTACAAGACGCAGGACGAGCAGGAAAAGCAGCGAGAACAGAACGTCAAACAGGAGCGACATGCCGGATTCATCCAGTGAGTTCAGTCTGAATTTAAACCAGGGTTCGTGCAGGGTCTTAAAAAGTCTAAAATATGAAAATCTAAATTTTAGGCTTAAAAAAAATCTTAAACAGCCAGATTTTCATCCAAGGTCTTAAATTTAATTTTGTCAAGTGTTTTTACCTACGAATATTCACGAGAAGCGCTGGCTGCATAAATGTGACCCTATATATCGAAATGAGGATTAAATCAAATTTGGTCAAAATGATCTAATTACATTTTCAGATTCTTTAAAAGCTACATTTTGATACCTGGATCATCCTGATATCATAAACTTATCCAGAGATATGACTTTATTTGTCTTGTTGGTTATGATAATACATTACTGTTCGGTCTGAATCCTAATTTTATGTAAATTTATTGAGCATTTTTTTATGTCAATATAAAGAGGAAACCTCAGAGTATTTGTATATTAAGATTTCCCAGTTGAAAAGAAACAAATATTTCTAGCTCACAGGGAAAAATTCAAAATTTTAAGTCGTTTTTCCTCAAAATCAGGTTGTTTGTTGCTACTGCTCAAAAAATGCTTCAAAAATATTTTTAAGATTATATTTCAGTTCATTCAAACGATTCATTGATGAGGCATTTATTCATTATATTTTGACAAAATGCGATTTTTTTGCACACATTTAAATCAAAACCCTATATCTGCATATTTCTCCACATTCCACTTTTGGGCTTAATCCTCATTTTGATGTGACGGGTCACAAATAGAGTAAAGCTCTGTAATCGGAGGTTGATGCGATCTGTCCTCATGAAGTGCTAAGATTGCTACAGGTCTTTGTACGCATTAAAACTACAAATCCTGTGATCTCTTCAGACAAAAAACAGCCCAGTTTACTTCCATGTTTTAACCCGTTTGCTGCTACAACACCCTGCATACAGCAGCTTGTTCACATGCCCAAAAATCAAAGTTCAGTCATGTTCACTGCTTGTGGTTTAAACATGGGAAAATGTTTTTAATGAGACTCCACTGATATCAGTGATTTTTGTACTCTGTTGGAAGTGGTCCACAGCAGTCAGATAGGACAGTTTCAATAAAATAATTTAGTATTCTTGTATTAAAATTAAATATTCTTTAATAGCTAAATTGATAGCAATAATGTTTCTATGTTAATTTCTGGGACCATTTGAATGTTTCTGTTGTGTCATTTTGGTCTTAAATATCATTTCTAATGGTCTTAAATTTAACTTACTGAAACTTTCATGAACCCTGTTAAACCTTTTATTTTTTGTAAAGCCGACTGATGTGAACTCTTCCTCCTTTTTCTGCAGCGACATGAAGCTGGAGAGCGCTGCCAGCTCCTCTTTAGAGGACAGAGTGAAGAGAAACATTCACTCCATCCAGAGAACGCCGGCCTCCCTCGACAACTTCATGAAGAGGAATTAGTTTTTTCTTTTAAACATCTGGACTCAAACGAACAAAACATGTGGCTTTTATTTTGAAAACATGAGCAGTTTGTTGCCATCTCTGTGAAAAGCATTTAAGATAAATGTGTTGTTTTTTGTACAGTTTGACATTTTAGATTTTACAAAGAATTGTTTTTTGATCATATGGTTGTTATTTTGGCAGAAAATGGATGGATGGTTGGTTATTTTGTGTACTTATGTAAAGAATTAAATACTGTAAATTAAAAAAATCTTGATTTTTGTTTAATTCTTTACGTTTAAACTGTTGATGCTCTGATGGTCAAGTTTTATAATTAGGCTTTTATAATTATTATAATTAGACAAATAGGCTCAGGAACAGCTTTTTCCCATGAGCCATCACAACACTGAACAATAGAAAATAACGCCAACAAACGTTCAATTTTCTACCCCGTGTGCAATATATCAAGTGAAATATTTTTGAAAACATCTGTCGTGCAATATCGTAAACATTTAAAAAGGATATCCTGTAAAATTTCCTTATTCATTTTTATATACAGAAATTCTTTGATATTTTGGATAGTGCACATTTTGTCTTATTAGATTTAACTTGTCTATTTTATTGTCTATTTTTCTTAATTTTATTTTTATTTTGTCTAAAAAAAAACTAATGCACCTTGGAGCAGCAAACCAATTTCATTGTAATGCAAATTATAATGATAATAAAGGCGATTCCGATAATTCATGTTTTTAAATGTCATATATAAGGATAAAATCTGTCAAATCTGCAGAGAAGTATTCTGTAGAGATGATTTAAACATTGCATGGCTTTTTAGAAAAGAGATTTTAATACTTTAAATTACCTCCGATTACACAAAAACCAGAAAGGCTGAAAAAAATCATATAAAACCATCTCAGAAACCTCTAAGAGAGAGAGAGAAACTGTATGGGTTTATTTCCCACAGGAGTGACTCATTACATCGGTGTCTAAAATAAATTAAAATATTGCATCTTTTTTTTTTTATCAATAATGCACATTTAAATAAAAAAAATTTTAGACTAAAAAATGTCCTAAAACAACCAGTTTCACTTCAACACACCGCAACCAGAGCCCTATAGAGAGAGAGTTGCGACACTCTTTGAACAAGCCGACACACGGTCACGTGGTTCATGGAGCTCCCAATAGTTCCAAACAAAGCAGCGCTGTCAGTCAGTTTGAGCGGATTCTGACGGGACAGAGCGCAAAAAAACCACCATAACCCAACCTAACCATTTCCCCGTGATCCCGGTAATTATTAAGCAATAACGAAATGATTATTTCAGTGCCTAATCATTTTATAGAAACATTTTATGAGCAGCAGGGACATTTTTCCACAGTTTAACATAGGGAAACGAGCATAGTAACACGTAAAATAGCTACATACAGGCTATAGTATAGATCACATGTATTGATAAAAATCAAGCATCTATACAATACACTGATCAAAATAACTGTCTATAGTGGTTCATAATAACGTTATGCCTGTAAAGACCACCAAAGTGGAGTAACAAGACCCATTTTAAAACAATTTCTGGTGCTCTCCATGCTAGCATAAATGCTATATCTACATTTAGCAGTCAGCTCTGCTTCAACTTACCTTCTGATCTACAT
>JARVGW010000221.1:3698846-3709195 GCA_031762495.1 Anablepsoides rubrolineatus
TACTCTGGCTGGCTTTCTCAAGGACCAGGATGTGACACAAAAATCTGAATTATGGAACTGAAAGTGAAAGTAGTCAATCTGAATTTTTAATAAACCAAAATACAGTTTCAAAGTAAATTAATTCAGATACAAAACTTTAAATCCAGTTTCAATTTACTGAAATTTATTTTCAAACCAATGAATTTAATTTCAAATTCTGCACATTCAGATTTAATCTGAGCAACTCAAATACACACAGACTAAAAGTTCCAGTAAACAGAATATAATTTAGACTTTATCAGATGTTTTTGTTGAAAGTTTTATATTAAATGAATTAAACTAAGAGCTTAAATCTGTCCTGTTTGTCTCCAGAGAGTGAGATCAGAGCCAGGCTTCAGAGTGCTTCACCTCCAGCCAGATGTGAGAACTTCACCAAGCAGAAACGTTCAAACGAATCCTCCGAGTCTCGCTTCTTCACGGTTCTGGTTTTCTTTTCAGGGACGGAGCTGGATGACGTGAAGCGCCTGCTGAGGGGTAACCGCTCCGCCAGCACCAGCGTCAGCCCCACCCAGTCGCCCAACAACACCCTGCCCATCCCCAGGAAGGCCAGCGTGGAAACCAGGGCGGCGCCCGAGGTCCCCGCAGGTCCGACCGGTTCTGAACCGTCAGGAGACCCTTCTTCACTTCATGGTTCACATGTCTGGCTTCTGTTTCAGAGCCGTACGGCAGCGTCTGGCACGGAGATGTGGGCAGTGGATACGGGTACAACACCAACCCCAACAACTACTCCACCACCTCCACCCTGTACCAGTCAGGTCAGAACCAAGCAGGAACCAGAACCTCTGACTGCTTTCAGGACGCTGCAGATACACAAACATTTATTTTTTTTATCCAAATACAGAGTGAGCTCAGACTTCTGAAGGACTTTGCTACAATTTGTTGAAGCAGAAATTGAGCTGAAAGCTAATGCTAATTTAGCTAAGTAGCTAAATTAGCATCAGCAATAGATTTTCATCTGGGATACAATAATTCCTAAAAATACAAAGAAGCAACTACAAGGGTTGGACAATGAAAGTGAAACACCTGGTTTTAGACCACAATAATTTATTAATATAGTTTAGGGCCTCCTTTTGCAGCCAATACAGCATCAATTACAAGTCCTGCACAGTGGTTTTAAGCCATTCTTCTTGCAGGATAGTGATCAGGTCACTACATGATGCTGGTGGAAGAAAACGTTTCCTGACTCACTGCTCCAAAACATCCCAAAGTGTCTCAATAATATTTAGATATGATGACTGTGCAGGCTATGAGAGATGTTCAACTTCACTTTCATGTTCATTAAACAATCTTTCACCAGTCTTGCTGTGTGTTTTGGTGCATTATCATCCTGATACACGGGACCACCTTCAGGATACAATGTTTGAACCATTGGATGCACATGGTCCTCTAGAACGGTTCAGTAGTTCTTGGCAGTGATGCACCCATCTAGCACAAGTATTGGGCCAAGATATACCATGATATGGCAGCCCAAACCATCACTGATCCACCCCCATGCTTCACTCTGGATGGTACGCATCTTTGGGTCTTCTCCACATTGTAACTCTCCTGGATGTGGAGACTCATCAGAGAACAATACATGTTTCACATTATCCACAGTCCAAGATTTGTGCTCCTTGCACCATTGAATGGTAATGGTATTAGCAGTAGCAGGATTAGCATTAATTAGCAGCAGTAACATTAGCATTAGTAGTAATAATTTTTGCATTAGCTGTTGTTGCATAAACAGTAGTAGCATTAGCATTAGCTGTTGTATCATAAACATTAGTAGTGTTGGCAAAACAGATTCAGATCTGTAAATGTTTGTGTTGTTTTCTCACCTACAGGAGTTCAAAACAACCGGACTCTTGGTTCTCCTGCTATGAACTCTGGACTTTCTGCCAGCAGCTCTGGTGAGGACGAAAGCCTTTAGGGATCTCACACCATCCTCCTCCTCTTCATCCTCCTCCTCCTCATTCTGACTGTGTTCTCTCCTCTGCAGCTCCGGTGTACGGTGTGCAGAATAACCTGACCGGTCCAGCGGTCCTCGCCCCGACTGGACCCAGTGCTCAGATAGGTGAAAAAACCTAACCTGAGGGGTTTTTCAGCTGCTTTCTGTTTCCTCCACAAAAATCTGCAGGATAAATCTAAACAAAGTTTTCTAAGATGTGTTTTTGTTTGCAGTTTATGGAGTTCAGAAGAACGTCTCTGGACTGAGTCCGACCACAGGTGAGCTGAAAGTCTAAATGATCCAGACTTTCTGAAGCTCTTTCAGAAAGTTAAAAACTGTGTCTGGTTTATCTCAGTGAGACCCAGCAGTCCCACCAACTACGAGGCCTCAGGGAAAGACTTTAACTTTGTGCTGATAGAGAAGGAAAACGCTCCCATCAAGAAGGAGACGGAGCGGCTCGTCATGGCCAAAGACTCTGGGAAACAGTTTGTGTCCGCCGCACCTTCCACAGGTAAGTTCTGTTCGTCAGAGAGGTCCAAACGCCGAAGAGGAGGAGGTCCTGGAGACTTTTCTCTTGTACTGATGTTTTATTTTTTCACAGGCTTCTCTGGCTTCAGAGATGTTTCTAAACTGTTTTATTTATCAACGTTAATAAAGACGTTATTGAAGATGTTAATAAAAACGTTAATAAAAACATTAATAAAGATTTTAAAGCCTCCATAACAAACTAAAACTAAACATATTTGAAATAATGAAGAAAACACTTAATCAACCACAATTAATTCATAGATTTTATATATATTTTAAATAATTTGATTGAAATGTTTTGAGAATAATTCATGTCCTGTTTTAGGATTAAAATAATTTAAGTTTGTGTTTTTCAGGAACTTACTCAGAAGACTCACTGAAGAGAGAAAAACTGAAACTTTCATCTGAGGAAGGAACTGATGTAAAATGTAAACTGTTTTTTTTTACAAACAACTCTATGATTTTATGATTCTTTTTTTTCAAATACTTTATTCATTTCTTTAAAAATAAAACAAATTTATGTACTATAAAATTACAAATCACAAATAAATTGAACGGCGGCAGAAAGAAGAAAAAAAATCTTCTAGAATCTGGGCCATTGTCTTCCCAATAATAATCTACAAACAAGAAAAACTAAACATTCTGTTATCAGAATCTGATTTTTTTTTATTTTTTTTTTTTAGCTTCAAGCCTGAAAGCTGGGACTAAAGACAAAGCCACGTATGCAGGTGAGACGGTTTAATCTGAGCCAGATTATGCAGATTAACCCTTTCAGTTCACTGAGTGGATTAAATTTTAAAGAGGCTCCTGAATGCTTCTCAGAGATCCGTAAAGACGAGTCCAGTTTGGGGTTCTGCTCCTGCTGCAGCTGGTGGAAGTGGCTCCTGGCCCTCCTGCTCAGCCTGCTGCTCCTCTTCGGCGTCCTCTTCGGACTCATCGCTTTGGGTCAGCGGCGTTTCGTTTCAAAACCACGCCCGTCGTCTTCAGCGAGCTGAGATTTGGTCTTTTGTTCCGCAGGTGAGGAGGTGAGACGCCTAAAGGGCCGTGTCGAGGCCCTGGAGGCCATCACTGGGACCACATCCGCGAGAACCAGCCGTCTGTCGGCCCCCTCCGGCGTCAACATCATCGACCCGTTGGACTCGGAGTTCAGCGACCGGAGTGCCACCATCACTCGCTCAGATAATACCGTCGACTGGGCAGGGACCGGCCCGGGTCAGGACGGCGCCACCCTGCAGAGAACTGTCCAGCAGCTGGTCAGGGCTGAACTCCAGTCCGGTTCTGTTCGAGGTACACGCGACCCACAGATCGGATGGTTTCATCCAGAAGCCAAAGTTTCTGAGCACTAAGGAGAGTTCTGTTTTTACAGATACGCTGGTTTATTCTCTGAAAGGCGATAGGGGACCACCAGGTCCAAAAGGTACCAGTTCACCATCAGAAAATAACAGATGTTTTACTCTTGACATCATAATCCCATAATCTCAATCCACCCTGTCTTTATGAAGGTGATTCTGGATCACTTGGACCAAAAGGTCAGGAAACGTCCAGAATTTTTGAATTTCAGTGAAAACTTTGAACCAGCTGCTAAAAATCAAATCTTTTTCAGGTGAATCTGGATTCCCCGGGCTGCCAGGTAAGATTCAGAGCAAAGAATCATTGATTTCCTTTTGTAGAGGTGACCCGTCCTAAATGTCTTTTCTCTGAAGGTCCTCCTGGGCAGACTGGACACACTGGACCAGATGGTTCGAGGGGACCGAAGGGAAATCCAGGTAATAAGAAACTAAAATATTTTCTCTGCCAAGAAACAGTTCAGAAAAAACAATCCCCTGTTTCCTGCTCAGGTGAACCAGGTCCAGAGGGACTGCCAGGTCAGAGGGGCCGGGAGGGACCAATGGGTCCCCGAGGAGAAACTGGACTTCCTGGTTTGGGAGAGAAGGGCGATAAAGGTTGAATATAATTACACATGTGATGTTGAGAAGTTTTAAAAAAAGTAGAAAAATGTATTGATTTCTGGATTTTGACAGGATCTCAAGGGGAGACAGGACGTCCTGGTCCTGTTGGTTCTCCTGGACCTATAGGTTCAAAAGGTGAGGTCCAGGATTTCAATGATGACCTGATCAAATTATAAATTAAGGTCATAGACGTTACATAATTTGTTGATTTCAATGGCACTAAAAAATCACTTCGTGTTTGTTTGTTTGATATAGGTGCTGCAGGAGAGCACGGAGCTCCCGGAACTCCTGGTAAAAACTTGTTGATTAGATGGATGGATGGATGGATAGTTGGATGGATGGATGGATGGATGGATGGATGGATGGATAGATGGATGGATGGATGGTTGGATGGATGGATAGATGGATGGATGGATGGTTGGATGGATGGATGGTTGGTTGTTTGTTTGATTGGATAGATGGCTGGTTGGTTGGTAGATTGGTTGGTTGGTTGGTTGATTGATTGATTGATTGATGGATGTCTGGTTGGTTGTTTGATTTGATGGATGGATAGATGGCTGGTTGGTTGATTGATTGATTGATTGATTGATTGATTGATTGATGGATGGATGGATGGATGGATGGATGTCTGGTTGGTTGTTTGATTTGATGGATGGATAGATGGCTGGTTGGTTGGTAGATTGGTTGATTGATTGATTGATTGATTGATTGATTGATTGATGGATGGATGGATGTCTGGTTGGTTGTTTGATTTGATGGGTGGATGGCTGGATGGCTGGTTGGTTGGTTGGTTGGTTGATTGATTGATTGATTGATTGATGGATGGATGGATGTCTGGTTGGTTGTTTGATTTGATGTATGGATGGTTAGATGGATGGATGGCTGGTTGGTTGGTTGGATGTTTGATTAGATAGATGGATGGATGGTTGGTTGTTTGATTAGATGGATGGATGGATGGATGGATGGATGGATGGATGGATGGATGTCTGGATGGCTGGTTGGTTGGTTGGATGTTTGATTAGATGGATGGATGGATGGTTGGTTGTTTGATTAGATGGATGGATGGATGGATGGCTGGTTGGTTGGTTGGTTGTTTGATTAGATGGATGGATGGATGGATGGATGGTGGTTGGTTGGCTGACAAACATCATATATTGATTAACTGGATCCAGGTGCTCCTGGTCTGAAGGGTTTCAATGGTGAAGCTGGACCCTCAGGACCAAAAGGTACTATAATATTTTGTAATATATATTAATTTTTATAAAATTCTTTAGCTTGTCAATTCGATTCAATTTAATTAAATACTTTATTGATCCCAAAGAGTATTTAGATGTTGTAACTCATTTAACTAAATGTCCGTACTGCAGGTGACAGAGGAGCTCCAGGGGTCCCAGGAACCAAAGGAGATCAAGGAGAAAGAGGACCACGTGGACCAGCAGGTCTGTCTAAAACACACCTTAGTCTGGTTAAAACTTGTCCTCTAGTCCAGGACATATGTTGTCCCCCTTTGCTAAAGTTAAAGTTTATCTACAGGTGAACCTGGAACATCTGGACCACAAGGCCCATCTGGACCAATGGGGTCTAAAGGAAGTGCAGGTGAGAAGCACCTTCTTGGAGAAGTTCTGCAGAACATCTGACCCACATGGTGTTGTTAACTCATGTGTTTGACCTGAAGGTGAAGCGGGCTCCATGGGACCTCCTGGTGTTAGAGGACCACCAGGACTTTCTGGTGATGTTGGTCCTCCAGGTACAGACTGGTGATTTCAGGTTTTAAATCACTTCATTAAAATAAAATCTGTTTTTTAACGTTCCACTCTGGGTTCTGCAGGTTCTCCTGGGCAGCAGGGACCTCCAGGTGAGGAAAGAAGCCTCTGATCTTTTTTTGTCTTCCTGAAGCTCAGAGTTTTTATTTGACCTGTTCTTGATGCAGGACTCGCAGGAAACCCTGGACAGCCCGGCAGCAAAGGTACCACACTTCATATCTTCTGTACGCTTTCTAAAACTAATGTTTCCTTTCAAATATTCCTCCTCAGGTGAACCAGGATCACCTGGGAAAGTCATCGGTCCGAGTAAGAACACTTCTGGTTCTGACGTCGTGTTTAAACCCAGCAGGACTTATTAAAACGGGTTTTTGTACCGTCTCCTTCTTTATAGTTACTTCTGATATCGTGGCCATCCCTGGACCTCCAGGACCATCCGGCCCTCCGGGTCCTGCAGGACTTCCTGGTTTATCTGGTCCCATTGGTCCTGCTGGTGTTCCAGGACAACCAGGTGACTCCAGATCCGTGGTAACTATCGGAGATAAATGAGAAAAGTATCGTTGACTGAACTATTTGTTGCTTAAACATTTATTTAGGTCCAAAAGGAGATTCTGGGGAGAAAGGAGATAAAGGAGAACAAGGTCAACGTGGTGAGCCAGGTAACCGCTTACGATTAGCTCTTGAATCCCAACGTTTGCTGAGTGGTGTCACCTAGTGATGTGCAGATCGATACTGAAATATCAATACTACCGATAGTAAAACTTTATGTTCTAGAATCGATACTAAAATCAAAATATTGATACTTTGATACTTTAGTTATTTCACATAATGTTTATCATAAACAGGAAAATAGTGGAAACTAACTAAACTATTCAAATCTTGTCTTAATCATATGTGGTTGGAGGGAACTACTTTTTCTTCCGCTTGAGTAATGCATCAGCACAGTGGCCTATTGGCAGAAATAAGAAATTGTTTAATTTGTATTTGTATGAGTTACTGTTTGAGGAGTTGATTTTTTTTGCTTTTGTTTTATTTGGTTTATTATTGTTTGAAATTAATATTATTTTTTCTTTTGTAAATAGGAGCAGATATAAGATGTTTTTCTTTTTCTGCTGCCTTTCATTTTATTTTATTTTATTTGTATTGTTTTGTTGTTTGTAATGTGTTTTTTTTTATGAAATGAATAAAGTAGTATATATATTTATATATATTTATATATACACGTATATAGTATATAGTATCAGTATCAGATCAGTATCCCCAAGACCAGCCAAATTTTACTTGGTATCAGTATCTTAAAGAAAATTGGCAGTATGGAACATCACTAAGTCATAAAACTTTATTGGTTTCAGGAGCCGGACCTGCAGGTCCACCAGGACCACCAGGACAAGCTGGTCCTCAGGGTCCTCCTGGTATGTAAATGTAAAACATGAGCATCAGAGTGTTTTAACGTGAACTGATAGTGTTGTTGTTGTACAGGTGAAGGTAAACAAGGTCCCCCAGGCCGTAGAGGACCACCTGGAGAGCCAGGTAAGCCTGAACCCTGCTTCAAAGAGAAAAAAACACATTGTCAGCGTATCGAGTTAAAAAGTTTGTTTTTTTCTGTCTCAGAGTTTTAAAAATCTTTGTGCCCCTAAAGGTGTTGGTGATCCTGGACCTCCAGGGAAGAAAGGAGAGCCCGGCAGCTTTGTGCCTACATCAGGTTAATTAAAAATCATTCAGATGAACTTCAGCTGGATCACAGATTATAAATCATGGATGACCTTTTTACTCATGTTTTTCTATCAGAAACCTTCTTTGCTGGACCACCAGGACCTCCAGGCCCACAGGGTCTACCAGGTAGGTTCAGTGTAATATCTTTAGAACATGCAGCAAACATCAACTGGATCAGGATAAATTTGATTTATTTTTAGGTGACAAAGGACCTCAAGGCTACCAAGGTGAGAAAATCTATTTATTTATCAGAAACAGAAATAATTTATTATCTTTAAAAACAAGTTTTTATCTTCAGGAGACCCGGGACAGCCTGGTCTTCCAGGAGAACCAGGAGTTGGTAAGAAAATAAAATCAGTCTTTGTTAAAGTGCCCGTGACATAAAATATTTGTAATAAATGTGAATGCTAAGTTATGAGACAAAATGGGTAAAATCCTGTGTATTATGGTAGTTTTTTTTTTTATATATAAATATGTTTTCTTTGACTTTTTGTATTTGAAGCATAAGCATGTGACAGACACTTTAATATTTTAATAATGAACCTTCAGGTTTTAAGTTTTAATCACTGGTTTGGTTTCAGGTTTCCCTGGACCTCCCGGTCCAGAGGGACCACAAGGACCTAAAGGTAAATTCAGGTCTTTGTGGGATCTTTCAAAAAGTAAATTTGACCTGTTTTAAGTTTGTGTTTTTATGTTCGTTTTTCAGGAGACCCTGGAATCCAGGGAGCTGAGCCTGGTAAAAAAAAATCCATTTTGATTTGATGAATGAGGCTTTTGCAGCGTTATCGTTAACAAGTTTTTATTTTTTTATTTTAATAATTTCATTTAATTAATTCAAACAAACAAAATTCAATAATAACACAACACAATGAAAAAATAAATGAAAAGGAGCAGAAAGAAGAAAAAAATCTTATAACGTCTGAGTTAATTTCAAGATGGTTTTCTCGAGAAAACCGTCCGTTTTCTTCCTCTTATCCGGAGGTTTGAGGCTTTTATAAGTTGGACTATAAAACCGAATAAAAAGCTAAAATATAATTCAGGAGAATAATCTAAAAACTTATTAAAATAAACTGAAGAATTTTAATTGTAAAAAGAATATTTAACGTCTTTGAAGGTCTTGGTGACACCTAGTGGTCGTTAGAGGAACTGCAGCTTTAAGGTAAATCTGCTAATGTTTCAGGTAGCTCATATATTCCAGGCCCACCTGGTCCACCGGGACCACCTGGTCCACCTGGAACTGAATCGGGTAATGTGGGCCAGTACATAGCAGACTATCTTCAGAGTAAGTCTTTCTTTGGCGTTTGTTGTTTCGGAAACAAACATAAAACCAAAAAACTAAGACAGGATCTCTGAACCTCAGGTGATGGCATCAGACAGTACCTGGCTGGACCTCCTGGACCTCCAGGGGAACCGGGATCTTCCGGTCCGTCAGAAGATGGACTCGTGGATGATGTTGCCAGCCGAGTCATCGCCTACATTCAGAGTATTTCATCGAATCGTTACGTTTTCATTAAACCGAATGTTTGTTTGTTCGTGTGAAAAAAAAACCAACCGTTTGCTTCTTTAGGTTCAGGTTCAGGAGCCCCTGGTCCTCCTGGTCCACCTGGACCCATCTCCGTCAATGACATCATCAATGTGTTGCAGCGTGAGTCTGACAGAAAACAAAACATTTGTTTTTGCTTTAATGACTCAAACTTTAGATCCAATAAATAAACGCAACAGGTTTTAAACTCGACGGTCTCCGTTTGTCCAGGAGAAGACGTCAGGGCCTACATTACAGGTCCACCTGGTCCACCAGGACCGCCTGGTGGTCCAGGTTTTGGTGGCTACCCCTTCAACACCCAAGATCTTGCTGAACGGGTCTACAGCCTGATGAACGGTGAGGATTTCTGCTGGTTTTATCTGTGACCTGAAAGCTTTCTTTCTGATTCTGGTCCCGTCTGTCAAACAGAGAGGGGAGTGTTGGGTTCCCCCGGACCTCCTGGACCCTCTGGGCCTCCTGGACCCCCTGGAAACCTGTTAGCAAGTAAGAAACACAACAATGATGTAAACACAAACCAGATCCAGGTCTTTTAGATGAGCAAGAGGATCGACTCACGTTTGTTTCTGTCGTTCATCAAGCTGGATTTCAATCCCTCGTTGGTCCTCCGGGACCTCCTGGTGCACCTGGTACTCCTGGACCCCAAGGACCACCTGGACCACCTGGAACTCCAGGATTTGGGAGCTATGTCAGCTCAGATATTCGTGACTACCTGCAGAGTGAGTGCCATCATATAATTAAATAAATAACCCAACATGTCAGACCAGACTAAAAACTGTGCGATCATAGATATATATAAAGGCTAGATAAGTCCTAGATATATACAGTGGGGAAAATAAGTATTTAGTCAGTCACCAATTGTGCAAGTTCTCCCACTTAAAAAGATGAGAGAG
>JARVGW010000221.1:3714689-3730927 GCA_031762495.1 Anablepsoides rubrolineatus
GGCTAGATAAATTATAGATATATATAAAGGCTAGATAAGTCCTAGAGATATATAAAGGCTAAATACAAAATGTTTTTCTTTTCTTTTGCCTCACTGTAGGTGTTTCATTTAGAGGCCCTCCAGGACCCCCAGGACCCCCTGGACCTGAGGGCCCCCCTGGTCCCATTGGGCAGATGGTCTCGTTTACAGACGCCACGGTTGGAGAGAAGTTGAAGGCAGAACGACAGGAATACATCCGGAGTGAGTTTGAGAGTTTTTACTGAGTCCTGAACCTGAGAGAAAACCCACCGGTGCAGAGGGAGAAGACAAACTGCACCCCGAAGGTTCAGGAGGCGAACCTGTGACCTTCTTATTGTGAGGCGACAGCTGCAGCCGCTGCGCCACCGCTTTACTTTTAGCCAGTTTTACTTCAAGTTGATGAAATAAGTTGTGTTTTTGTTGCAGCTGAAGACGGTCCGAGCAGAGCCATGTTTGGACTTCCTGGTCAACCAGGACCTCCAGGACCCCCAGGACACAAGGGAGAGCCAGGTGTTCCTGGTGACACCCCCGACTACTCCATCATGGCAGGAAAAGTAACTGATTACATCAAAGGTTGGTGATTTAAATGAATTAATTTATAAACAAACACATTAAACTTTTATTTAAACATGTCCTCCGTCTTCATCTGCAGCACACGGTCTTCTGGAGGACATTGTACAAGGACCTCCAGGACCACCTGGATCCCCAGGTCCTTCAAGATACAGCAGATGGTCCAGTTCTCATAGAAACAGCACAGAACTGATAGAATTAATTAAAAGTGAGCAACAACTCGCTGAGTAAATCATATTTAAAGACGCTCCGTATGGGATAAATCTATGGGATTGATCTGTGTTTGATTACTCTGGCTGGCTTTCTCAAGGACCAGGATGTGTGACACAGAAATCTGAATTATGGGACTGAAAGTGAAAGTAGTCAAACTGAATTTTTAATAAACCAAAATACAGTTTCAAAGAAAATTAATTTAGACTCAAAACTTTAAATTCAGTTTCAATTTAGTGAAATTTATTTTCAAACCAATGAATTTAATTTCAAATTCTACACATTCAGATTCAATCTGAATAATTCAAATTCTGTTCCTGTTGGTACAAGATTTATCCTGTACGCTCTGCTTCAATGTTTTGTTTTTGTCTCAGCTCTTCAGCATGAAGAACAGAACCACCAACATCCTACCCAGGGTCCCCCCGGACCACCGGGTCCTCCAGGACAGAGCCGACTGTTTGGTTCTCCCACCAACATGGTTGACATGATGGACTACATCAGAAGTAAACATTTCCAAAAGGCTGAGATGTTTAGCTTAAAATAAATAATAGTAATAATAATAAATAGCTTAATAATAATAAGTAGCAAATGTTTAGTTTAAAATAGCAAAATGCTAGCTAAAAGTAAGAAAATGCTAGCTAAATTTTGCAAAATGATAGCTTGTAATGAGTTAAATGAGCATAAACAGAGTTAGCATTAGCAGTATTAACTGTGGGAGAATTGACATTTTTAGCTACTAAAATGATGTAACATCTGGCCAAAAATACATTCAGAGTTTGCTGAAGTAGATAAGAAAACAATCAATTTTATAATTTAAGATGTAAATGAATGTTAATATTTTGTTTCCTCCACAGATCATGGAGCCATCGTGGGACCACCGGGGAGACCAGGTCTGAAAGGGGAGGCAGGACATCCTGGACTTAAAGGACAAAAAGGTCAAATTGATTTTAAATATTTGAAGAAAGTTCAGGATTATCTGTGTTACAAGTCTTATCAACATCGTCTGTTTGAACGCAGGTGAACGAGGCCTACCTGGAGCTCAGGGACCCAAAGGTGACAGAGGTCAGTTCTGCTTTGGTTCTTATCCACACAGAAACTAAAAACCAATGTTGTATAAAGTACCATAAAGGGATACTTGAGTAAAAGTACAAGTATCTTACCAAAAAATCACTTTGGTAGGCTGAAAAATATTTACTCAATTAAAGTACAGATACCCAAAAATTCTACTTAAGTACAGTAACAACGTATTTGTAAAGTTTTTCTGCGAGGTTTAACTGGGACTTGTTTGAACTTCTTGTTTCAGGAGAATTCTCACTGACAGCGAAGAGGAGGAGGAACGCTGGAGTTTGAGGTCTGAGGCTGACCTTTGACCTCCCTGCAGGATCCTGTACAGATTTCTTTCTTTATAGTTGTATTTTTGTACTTTTAAAGAGTATTTTTACCCTGATTGTGTTGATAATGTGTACTGAGGGCTTTTAATGTGGTGATGTTTTATGTTGGGACTGAATTAAGTGATAGTTTTACGTTGTTGATGTGATTTTGTGTGAAAACACAGGAAGCTCTTACATTTGAAACAGTTTATTTACATCAATAATCAACAAGAAGAGAAAACTTCTAAAAACTACATGTTTTTAAAAAAGATGCTCCATGATTCTTGGTTTTAAATCAACAGAAATTAAAGACGGCTGAAACCTTTCTGTATAAATAGTGTTTTTTTTTTTTCATAAAACCCACAGCAGCCAATCAGGACGCAGACGAGATGACGCAAGAGCCAATCAGAGGTCAGGATGGCCCAAACCAGTCAGGTCCTTTTAAAAATACAAACTACAAGTTCTTTCTTTGTATTTTAGCTTAAATACAAAACTATTTGACAAAACTTCAGTTTCAGAAGCTCAGAGTCTTTAAAGGCGTTTGGCTCTGAAGCACTACGGCTAAAAAACTACAAGTCGAAACAAAAACTCTAACTTTTCTGGTTACAAAATATTTTCACAATAAGAAGAAAAAAAAGTTTTTTCTCCCACAGCTGAGTTTTCCTTCATGTCTTCTAGAGGCGTGATTTTCATTTGACACAAAAACTCCCAAACATTTAACAAACAAAAAAAAAACGTGATTCAAACCAGCTGCAATGAAGGCTAAAGGTAGAAAAAATAAAAACTGCATTCATCTCATAAATATGATTTTAACGTCTCTCCACCACATCCAGGATGGAGGAGGAGGGAAAGAGACAGGAATCTGTGCCGCCATTTTGCAAAGAGCTACGTGTAGCAGGGTGGCCTGTGAATAAATGGGTGATTATATGTAATTAACCTAAAGTCAGTAAAACAGATCAATGTTTGTCACATTTTACAGAAATTATTTTTCTTTTTGTTTAACTTTTAAAAACAGTAAAAGCTCTGAACAGAAACATGATTCATCTTTTATTTTCAGTCAAATAAAGTTATTTTTGTGTTTTTGGACCAATGACGGTGCAGACTCATAACACGTAGCTCCTCTCAAGATGGCCGACACAAACCTGGCCAGGTGGCATCAGCGGCCGGTCCAGAGTTTCTGTACTTCTGTTCTTTAACAGGAGCGACAAAGACAATATTCTGGTTCTACAAGAACCGGACAACAGAACCCGTGTCAGTCTTTAACGGAGTGTGTGTGTGTGTGTGTGTTAACTAGGTCCGGTTAGAACCCGGTGGAGTGGACGCTGGGGATGGGGTAGAACTTGGAGATGCGGCTCTGGTTGGACGGGTTAAGGCACTCTGACTCGCCGCTCATCTTAAAGAACACTTCTTGTTCCTGCAGCTTCCTGGCGAACTCGTCCTCCAGCGCCTGCAGGAAAAAAAAGATAAATAAAATAAAAGTTAATTTATGTTTCAGCTCAGTGACGTGAGGTTTAAACCAGGGGGTCATAACCTTTCTGACCTCGGAGCCCAATTTGTTGAACATAAAGAGTCACGAGGTCCAGTCAGACATTATTGTACAGATCAGAATTATTATTATAAATCTTGGTTTAATTTATATTGTATTTACATTATAACATAATTAAATACACTTACAGTTTAAAAGTAAAACTCCTGTCAAATAATCACAAAACATGATTATGAAAAACATTTGTTTATTGTAACCTGTTCATAACAGTCAACAGACCATTCAGGCTTATCAACACAAAATATATATATTTAACATAAACAATAACAAAAATAGACAATTCAATAAATAAAATTGTGGGCATAAAATAAATAAATTAAAAATGTTTAATGTAAATGTTTAAAATAAAAAATTGTATAAATGAATTTGATAAAGTACAAATGAAAATAAAGACTTTTTAAACTTTTGCATGGTAGAACCAGAAGCTGCTCTTCATATTAGTGACAAACTTTGGTCTTTTTTTATAAGTTATCTTCATTTTTGCTTCTACTTCTCATTTAAAATAGGTTTACATTTTTAGTTGGTAGCTAAGATTCTTCTTTTACATATTAAAAAGTTGTTAAACATCTGAGTGGCGCACTACTGCTACTAGTGGTGAGAAAGTGTACTGCACCTAATTCAAAATCAATGCGGCCCAAAGTTAAACACTGTTGTTCTTTTGAGGCCCTCTAGGTGGCGCTCGCGGCCCACAGGTTAAGAATCTCGAGTTTAAACGGTGCGGTGGGGCTCAGAACCAGGCGGTACCTTCTTCCTGGGTCGTAGTTTCTCCCTCCACTCCTTCAGCTCCAGGCTGTGCTCCTCGTCCAGCTCCTTCAGCTTCTGGGTCTCGTGTTCGATCAGCAGGTGGCACTTTTCGTTCTGCGGCACAAACACAGGACACAACTTTAACTTCGGCTCGTTAAACCCGGATCCGCTCTGAGGAACTTTTATTCCCTCGCTCGGACCAAGGTTCTAAAAGTTTTGGATTTTTCATTATAGTTTAGTTTTATTTTGTTGTGACTTAATTTCTTTTAATTCAGTTAGTTTTAATTCGTTTTTTCAGTGGATTTGCTAGTTTTTATTAGTTATTATTGCATTCTTAATGCTTAGTTTTAGTTTAGTCATAGTCAGCCATCTTGTGTCAGCTTGATTCATGCAGTTTTTCTCTTGAGAAGTATTCCACCTGTTTTATCACCTGTTTCCACTACAAGATACTTAATTTGATTTTTCTCAGTCCTATTCAAAGAAATAACAAAGTGAACGTTGCTGTTTTCTGCTAACTTTTGCTGTCATCATTTAGCAGCAGACTGTAAACAAGTGTTGTTACAAACCACAGATAATAAGAAACTACTTGATTTGAAAATAAATAAATAAAAAGATCCACGTCTCAAAATAAATTGACAAACATTAAAACTAAAGATATTCTACCTATAATTTCAGTTAGTTTTAGTTAGTTTTGTAAAACAATTTTACAGTTTTTTGTTTTCATTACAGTTTTTATTAATTTTAGTTAATTAAAGTTTTAGTGAACTATAATAGTCCTGGTTCGGACCTGCAGCTGCTGGAGTTCTCGGATGTTGGCGTCACACTGCAGCTGCAGGTCTCTCATCTGGTTCTCATGTTTCTGATGCTGATGGAGCCGCTCGTTCTTCTGCCTCTTCTCCTCCTGAGCTGCAAACTGATGACACGAGTGTCAGCTTTCAGTACGACTTGGACTCTGCTGAGCTCACCTGGCTGCAGCTCCTCACCTGTTTGACTTTCTCCCTCTCCTGCTCGAGGGTGATGGAGGCCGCCGTGATGCGGAGGCTCTTCTTGAACATGGCCATGCGGGTTTTGGCGTCGCTCCGCTGGATCTTAGGGAGTCTGGCTCTCTCCTGGGTCTGTTTGTTCTTCATCTCCTCGATGAGTCGCTGGTTGTAGCGCTGCATCTGCTCCATCTCCTGCAGACGACAAACAGCCAGACGGACTTTTATTACCTGCCTTAAAGATGGATCCTTTCATCGCTGACGTGTGTATACAGCACGCCGAACCTTCTCGTGTCTCTTCAGCAGCTGATGTCTCTGCATGAAGTACTGATCCTTCAGCTGCTGCTTCAACAGCTGGTGTTTCTCCTGCAGGTGGCGCTCCTCCAGCTCCCACATCGCTGCCTCACGAGCTGAGAAACAACATGACAGGAGAGGTGATGATGAGAAGCATTCTCCTGTTTCAGCTTTTAGACTGTGGACAATTTCACTGCTTTCATTTTGACGGGAAGAAGCAGCCAAATCTCAGAAATCTATAGTGCAGAATGAGGGCCAAAATGAAGACTATTGTACAACCAGTGGTTGCTACATGCTTGTAGCAGGAGGCTATATCTCCTAAACCAGATATTGATCTGATTAATGATAGGCTGGCACCGCTAACTGACTGAGCAGCTAGCATCGAAGAGGTTAGTGACTAGCATGGGTAAGAGGGTGTTAGCATCACAGAAGTTAGCGACTAGCATGGATGAGCTGGCTCCTGGACTGAAGCGGTCCTCAGGGGTTCGTAGTGTGGAGGTTCTGAGTCCAGCCCAGCAGTTCTTACCTCTCAGCAGCTGCTGTTTGTGGTTCAGACAGTCCCTCTCGATGGTGGCCAGCTCCAGTTTGTGCTGCTGGATGATTTTCTTCAGAGCAGAGTCCAGGTCCTGCTGCTGCTTCTGCAGGAACTCCTGCTCCTGAATGAAATCAGACTCAACTTCAGCTTCTTATTTAAAAACACAAACCTGCTCAGACCCAGTCTGTGGTTCCAGGTGAACTGAGGACAGATCAGTAGGAATTAACTGGGACTGATTTAAAGGGTCTGTGTCAAAGACTCAGAATAAAAAAAGTGTTTGGACGGACCTCTTTCTTACGGTTCTTCATGGTGTTCTGGTACTTGGACAGTTCTTTGTCCTGCTCGCCTTTCATCCGTTTGGCCTCGTCCCGGAGCCGGTTGGTGTGCTCCTGCTCCAGCCTCTCGATGGTCTGCTTCTGCTGGCGCTCCAGGTTCTCCACCTCCTGGTCGTACTGCCGCTTCTTACCCTGAGGGACAGAGGAGTCGGCGTCAGTCTGACCCGGTCCAGGACCTCAGAGGTCCAGGTGTGGGGGGGAGGACTCACTGTGGTCTCCTGCTCAAAGCGGCGGTAGATGTGCTCCTTCTGCTGCTGCAGCTTGTTGCTGAGCTGCTGCTGTGCCCTCTGCTCCTCCTTCTGCAGGAGGCGCAGCTCCCTCAGCTCCTGCCTCCTGCTCACCACAAGAAAAACATGTTCATTTAATAAAAACTTGTTGATTTAAATAAAAAGACATTAATTGAAATAAAAACACGCTACAACCCGCGGCTCACCTGAGGAACCTCATCTCCTCGTTCTTGGCGTCGTTGTCGGTGATGATCTTGGACGTGGTGACGCTGACCTCCACGCCGTCCACCATGAACTTACGGGTCTTTTTTAGCGTTTTCTTGTGGCGTTTCGTGTCCTGAGGAGACGAGGAGCGTTACAGAAAAATTCAGGGTCAGGGGTTTGGTTCTGGCAGGACTTCCTGACTCACCTGAACAGAAATGGATCCAGGTTCTTTAGCTTTGGATAAGAAGCTGGAGATGGACAGGTTCAGGTCCACGCTGCTGTAATCAGAGGTGGAACAACTTCCTGAATCAGACTCCCCGTCCTTTTCTTTCTTCGTTTTCTCCGTCTCCTTCTTGTTCTCCTCGGCTGCAGGTTTGTCCTCGGTGTCCTGCTTCAGGACAGGCAGAGTCAGAGTCACCTTCAGGTGATTGAAGGGTTCTCCGTCCTCAGCTGGAGTGTTTGGCTCCTCCTCCTGAGGGGTCTCAGCCGTGTCCACCTCCTTCTCGTCCTCCACATTTAGCTGCAGCTGCTTCATTTCTTTGGACGGAGCCTCCGGTTCTGTCTCTGACTCAGGCGAGGCGACTCGAGCCTCTGATGGTTTGGTTTCAGCCTCTTCATGGTTAACAGGAGCAGCAGGAGCAGCCGGCTCCTCCTCAGAACTGGACTCCATCACATGGTTGGCCACAGGAAGCTCAGTGGGGGTGGTCCGGATGGGTTCCAGCTTCTCGGGGACCGACTCCAGGCTGGAGGGGGACAGGGGGATCTTCTCATCCTCTGAGCTGGCGACGCTGATGTCTGACGGAGCTCGTTTGTGTCCCTGCAGCACAGAGGGGACGGGAGGAGGTGTTAGGACCCTCAGATTTGATCAAAACCAATAAAAAAACCTTTTTGTTTGGTGACTCACCAGGTGTGCCTCCGATTCTTCCTCCTCTTCCTCCTCTTTGTGCTCTTCGATCTCCTCGGTGACCTCGGCCTTGGCCTCGGCGATCAGCTCCCTCAGCGGCCGGCTGTAGATCACCGTCGACACAAACGAGTGCTGCAGGGAGACAGAGACACACGACACGTTTTATTTAAGGCTTCAGGGAAAGAATAGAACCTGCGCCTTACAGAGACCATCATCATCATCATCATCATCATCAGAAGACATAGAGCTGCAGTGCATCAAGAATCCATCAAATCATCATGGGCAATCCTTGTCATGGAGGGCCGCAGCCCTACATGTTTTACATGTTTCCCTGATTCAGTCACTGAACTACCTCTTCAAGTTCTGCAGTATGGAGGAACAAAACTGACATCATTAGAAATAGATAAATGAACCTTTAAATAAAGAAATACATTTAAAATGCACCAAATATATATATATATATATGCTTTGCAGACAAATTGTAATTATTTTTTTGTGTCCATTTATTTTCAGGAGAGCGGACTGATGTGTGTGGTCTTGTGTTTTCTTTTATATTTAATATATTTTTCCTTTTTTTTCCCCCTTTTCTTATTTTTGCATTTTTAATGCTTAGTTTTAGTTTAGTTTTTATTAGTTATTCTTGCATTTTTAATGCAAAATTTTAGGATGATGACAATAGTTGTCTCCAACCTGTTGTTTGTTTTTCACAGGAGCTACTGAGAGAAGCTAGCGTGTCAAGATAGTCATAGTCAGCCATCTTGTGTCAGCTTGATTCATGTAGTTTTTCTCTTCAGAAGTATTCCACCTGTTTTATCACCCAAGACACTTAGATCCACATGTCTCAAAATAAATTGACAAACACTAAAACTAAAGCATCTTCTATCTATAAATTCAGTTAATTTTAATTAGTTTTGTAAAAAAATGTATACAGTTTTAGTTAGTTAACGATTTTTCATTTTATTTCAGTTTTTATCTATTTTAGTTAACTAAAATGTTTTTGTTATTTAGTTAGTTTTAGTTAACTATAATAGCCCTGTTCAGTGCACGCCGATCCAGCCTCCATTCTTCATCAAAAGCAAATAAAAACGCGTCCAGGAAACAAAAACACCTAAATACACAGAGCTGCCTCCTCACACTGCATTAGTATCACAGCAAATACAGCAGATACAGTAGGAACTAATAAAAGACAAGGTTGAACTAACTCACCTTCTTGTGTTTAGAGATCTGCAGGTATTGGATGGCGGGTCTGATGATGTGCAGCTTCTTGGATAATAAAAGCTTGAGTGGAGGCAGACCACTGTTCTGGATTTTTAAACCCATCAGGTCTGGGTTAGGGTCTGGGTCTGGGCAGATCTGCACAGCGTCAGACTAAGACTGGACGCTCGCTGCCTTTCTGAGCGGCTCTGACCCGACTGAGCTGCTTAACCCCAACGGAAAAAGCAGCAGCAGCTCTGCTGACGTCGCAGAGGGAACAGGACCGGGTCGGGCCGGGACAGACGGTTCTCCGCCTGACAGAAGGTGAGGCTGGAGGCAGGTGGTGTGTGGGTATGAGAGGGGGGGTCATGTGACCTGAGAGGCCAGCTGTTAAAGGGTGAAGGTACCTGAAGGAGCTGGGCTGCTCCCCATCTGTTGTCTACGTTCTTGTCCAGACTCCTCTTCAGGAAGTCCCTAAACTCTGGAGACCTGAAAATAATAGAAAAGAATAGAAAATAATAGAATAGAACAGAATAGAATAGAATAGAATGCCTTTATTGTCATTACACGCATGCATAACGAGATTAGAGCTACTCTCACAGCAGTGCAAAATACACATTAAAAGAGTAACAGGATAAAGATAGCTAAGATATACCTGTATATTTGCATGTATACATACATGTGTAAATATATATATATATATATACCTACATATGTACAACAATAAAGAAAACAATGAAGAACAATAATAAATAATAACGATAATAAAACAAGTTCTTCAGAACCAGAGAGAGACTTACAGAAAACATTTATTCTCTGATCAGATCCTGATCTAATTTAGGGCTGAACAATTTTGGAAAACAATCAAATTGCAATTTTTTTTTCAGGGTTCCTACAGTTTAAAGCAAGTTCAATTTAAGACTTTTTAATGCAGAATAAAATTAAATTTAAGACCAATTTCAAAATAAACACAAATGACAAAAAAAAAACTGTAGCAGCAACTGATGAATCAAAGTCTTTTTGGTTGAAGTATTTAAATATTTTGCTAATACACCAATTGTTTTTATATCCATATCCAATTATAGCAGAAACATTCTTAGCAGTGAGTTTAACGACCCAAAACTTAGAGTTTTAGGACCCAGTGGGGGGTCTTAAGCCCAATTTGCTGTAGATGAAACATTAAAGTGTCTGTGACATCAAAATTTGTAAGAAAGGTTAATGCATTTTTGAAAATACAACATTATTAAGATATTACTCAGATGAAAAGTTGTTGAGATATTTGCATGTGAAATAACAGGATGCTTTTTTGGGGGGAAAAGTCACTAGAGGGGTCTAAAAAGCTGCTAGATCTAGCGACAATGTTGCTAATTGGCAACACTGCTCTGCTCGGGTCACATGACCAGTCAAATCGCAGCCTGTGCGATTAGAAAATCTCATTTTAACATATTGTGAGATTATCACAAATGAGATTAATCGTTCAGCCCTAATCTAAACGCTGTACAACTGGGTCTGAGGAGACCTATGACTCACCAGCGGGACGGCTGCATCAGGGTGGGGGGGTCGGACTTGGCGATTTTCAGCAGGACCCTCATGGGGTTCATCTCGTGGTTGGGGGGCTCGATCTGAGCCAGCTCGATGAGCGTGACCCCGAGGGACCAGATGTCGGCCTTGTAGTCGTAGGGCCGGTCCTTGGAGGTCTCGCACATCACCACCTCGGGGGCCATCCTGGTGAAGGGGGGGCGGAGCCGTGAGTTTTATTCAATTAAAAAAATACAATAAAAACCATCCTCTCACCAGTAAGGAGTGCCGATGAACGAATCTCTTCGCTGCAGAGTTTTAGTGTTTTTGGCAGAAACACCGAAGTCAGCTGAAAAGCAGGAAGTAGACAGAGGACTAGTTTTCATTACAAAAATAAAAGCACTCAGAAAGTGCCATAGGGTCAATCCAGTGCTTTATACCAAATATAGTAGCATCATGTTGCATGTATTCATACAGAAATGTGAATGATGGAAAGAACTATTAAATTTATTCCAACATATTTATCAGAAAACACACATAGAACAATGATAACACAGTATTATTCCAAATATAAGCAGACATATTCTGTGCCCATTGATATATATTACTGGATTGGGCGTCACGTGACCTGGACGTGCTTCGCATTGAGCTAATGCTAACGCTAACCATTGAACTCAATGAGCAGAACGTAGCGCAAACAAACGCTTTATAAACGTACAATAGGTACAAATACTTTGCTGTAAAACTACAGAAATTGTTACAATATGTTTACAACAGCTAAAAGAGTTACATTTCACAGGTAAATATTATAAATTAATTATTTTAACTGTAAAACCTGTATGCTAACATTAAAAAGCTTCAATGTTCATTGTTAATCTGATTCAAAATTGATTTTATCTGTTGTCAAATAAATTATTTACTGATATTAAACATGTAAATATGGCTTTATTAGATTGTTGACTAGTTAGACTGCATAATAATTCAGAAAATATGATGTAGATGCTAAACAGTTAAATTTACAGAACCAAACTGGCTTTACAAAATCAAGTTGATTAAATTGGTCAATTTCTTTAAAATAAAATATGTGTATCGCCTCAAATTTACTCTACTAGGTTTAGTGGAAATAGTTGATATAATTTAGTTGACTAAATTCAACACTTAATTTTTTAGAGCACATAAACAACTCATTTCATGATGAGTTCAGACAGATTTAATTTATAACAAATAACTAAGTGTTAAAGTTTTAGGTTTGAAAAGTAACCAAGTAAAAGTAAAAGTCACGATTTAAACAAATACTTGGTAAAATTACAAATCCTCAAAAAAATAACTTAAGTACTGTAACAAAGTAAATGTACTTAGTTACCTCCTCCCTTGGTGGAGGTAATAAAAGGCTCAGCAGAACCACAGCTCTGTTGACGTAGCGACTCAGCAGGCTCTGTGTCTTACATCACTGGATAAATGCTGGTCGTGTTTCATCCCAGCATGACTCAGCATGACTCAGTGTTCTGCATAAAAGCAACAATCTGATGTTCTAAAATCCTCTCAGAGTCTGACTCACGGTCCTCTGCCTCCGACTGGTCATGATCATTTATTTAAACGCAGGATGCTGCTGTGAAAACAGCTGCTGCATTCTGGGAAATGTTCTGTTTTAAAGGAATGTTAGAGATAAATCTGCTTATGTACATTTACTAAAAAAAACAATCAATCAGGGAGTCTGAGTGATTAAACCCTCATAAACATTTATAACAAAGTTTCAGCATTTTAACTTTAACGTAGAAGCCATACACCTCTATAAGCAGTGAGTGATGGGTACTAACGAGTTTGTTAACGAGCTCGTTAGCGAGCCTGATCCCCCCCTCACCCAGCTTCACATCTCCGTCCAGTGTCAGCAGGATGTTTCCGGCCTTCAGGTCTCTGTGGATGATTTTGTTTTCGTGGAGGTAGACCAGAGCCTGCAGGGTCTGCCTGCACACCACCCGGATCTGGGGCTCCGTCAGGGGTCTCTCCAGCTCTGTGAGGAAGGAGCAAAAAAAGGTAGGATTTGAATTCCTCGCTCTAAAGCACCGTTAGTTGTTTGAGAATAATGTGTGGGTGGTCCGACTGTTCCAGCTGCAACCCGAGCCGCTTCCTGGTTGATGATATAACCTGTGAGGAAAATGGAAAGTGCTGACTCACCGAGCATGACGGCATCCACCGCCCCGCCGGCACAGAATTCGATCAGGATCTGAGAGGGAACAGAAACAGAGACGGGGTCGACGTTTTTATTCAGATCTGACACATTTTCATTGACAGACGGCTGCATCCTAAATACACAGAGGAGCGTTACTGCAGATCAGTCCTGCCAGCAGCTGTTAGACTCTATAACAAACACTGCTCCTAACAATCTCCATAAGCATCCATGTTTGTGTTTGCACATCAAACAACTCTACCTCTCAATCATTACATAAATAAATACCTGTGACAATTCCTGTACTAGAACACTAAGTTAATGACTTAGTTTGACCAAATTTGCACTCCCCCCCGAGTTTGACTCAATTTAACAGATATGTTGTTTTCTTTGTCTTGTAATTTTGTATTTTTCTGCATGGTATCTGGCTTTTACTTGATCTAATTTCAACTGATAGTCCAGTACAGTAATTACTATTCTTATTTTTATTTTATTCTATGTTTGTTTTATTATTACTATGTTTAATTCTTATTATTATTATTGCTACAGTTGATAATGTCCCATTATGTGGATTAAGTATGTATCTGCTGCTGCTATTACACCTGAATTTCCCTGAGCGGGACAATAAAGGCTGCTTCTATTCTATTTTATTTGGATTCAACTTTGATCTACAGCAGAGTTAAATATATGAATGAATGAATGAATGAATGAACAAGTCTTAAAGACGTTCGAAGCTTTCAGTTGGTCTGCTGATGTAAGAGGATTGACCCGTTTGAGGGAAGCGTTCCTCACAGCTGCTCTCAGCCTCGTTCTGTAAACAGGATTACAGAACCTGAGGCTGCAGAACCTGGAGCTCAGGGATTATTTCAGGAAAGCATCTGGAGTCTCTTTAAAAACTGGTGGAAACCCCTGAGCAGAACTTTGACTGCGACAGAACAGCTGAGCAGCTCTCTGTAGTTTGTAGTCAGCAGCAGGAGTTTAAAAGAAGAAAGGTGAATAAAAACGAAGCCTGAGAGACATTCCTGGGCTCAGTGGACCCGTTCAGAACCGCTCCACTTCTAACAACAAAAAGGCTCTGAAGGAGGACTCACAAAGACCGGAGTCCTGGAGCGGTTCTGGTTGTGCACCGGGCCCACGGTTCTACTGTTTCTGAGTGGGCGTGTTGTTTCACAGACAGGTTCAGAACAGAACCGCAGGTCTGGGCTGCAGCTTCCTGTGCGGCACAAAGACAGAGGAAGTGGCTGCAGGTGAGGTCACCTGTGATGACATCATCGTTCTGAAACTCTAAATTATTACTAGCTTGAATAAACAAATATCAGCTGCTGGAAAGGCTCAGTCATGATCCACGTTGTTTTTATTTTAAGCCGTTAAACAACAAAGTGCAGAACCCTGTCAGGACCAGGACTGGACTGAGCCGGATCAGGACCAGGAGCCAACCAGCTTTCTGTTTTTAAACTGAGACCAGATCAGTTTTAAGGTCTAAATAGATCTTTTTCTACTCTGATTTCCTTCTCAGTTCTGAACCGTGACCCACTTCGGGTGAACCGGTTCCTCCTGACAGAGGTGGGATTCTAACAGTGTTTGTGAAAACACATCGGACCATCGGATATTACTGATTTCTCTCAAATCCATCAAAATTACCTTTAAATTATTTAAAGGCTACATAATTATAAGAATTAGAAAAAAATATGCCTGAATAATTCACTTGTACTAGTTTATGAAATTTGGTGTAAAATATATATATCAGGGCTATTCAACTGACGGCCCGCAGGCCACATGCAGCCCGTGAGTGATTAAAGTTCGGCCCGCCAATTGATTCATTCTACTTTAATTACTCTTAAGTTCTTTTAGTTAAACTTAACATGTTTGGTATCTACAGAAACGTCAGACTCTTGGCTAGAAGCTGGTAAAAAACATTTCTATGAACATTCAAGACAGTTACAACTACAAACAGTTAAAGATAAAACAATGAAACTGAAAATAAAATTGGTTTAAAAATTTGGCAAGTCAGAAATGTTAAAATATTATTTGTGTTAAATATGAGGCATAATGTCTTATTTTTATTTTATTATCACTAGTTTTATAGGGTTCTGTATGTTGTATTCATGATTAAATGCTGCAAAATAAACTATTTCAAAGGTAATATATCTTTGTAATACTTGGTTTATTTACATAATGATTTTTGTTATTTGAAGATTATTTTGTTTAAATATTTTTTCGAGAAAAGGGGCAGATATAAGATTTCTTTCTTCTTCTGCTGCTATCTTTCATTTATGTGTTCTTTATAAAAATGAATGAATAAACTAAACTAAACTAAACTAAACTAAACTAAACTAAACTAAACTAAACTAAACTAAACTAAACTAAACTCTGAGTCAAAATGAAACCACACGGTCCGTTTGGGTCTGCAGTAAAACCTGAAGGCTTCACGTCGCAGCGTAGGGATTAGAAGCCGGTCTGATGATTAACTGAAAGCTGCTCAGCTGGACTTTGGACGGACTTTCAGAACAACAGCAATAAAACCATTTTACATAAAGTTTCTGTTATGGCAGCTCAGAGGCGTGCAGTTTGAGTTCTGCTCGGCCCGCTGCAGCCAGTGTCCATGTGATTGTTCTCACTCACCCACAGCTTGCTCTCGTAATAGAAGGCATCGAGCAGCTTGACGATGTTCTTGTGGTCGCAGGAGGCCAGGATGTCGATCTCCACCATGTAATCCTCCAGCTCCTCCTCGGTCTTTGTGTCGATGACCTTGGCGGCGGCTAAGATGCCGGTCTGCTTGTTCTGGGCCTGCGGGGATAAAAACAGAGGTCAGGAACAGTGGTTCCCAAACTATTTTCTTCAAAACCCCCCCTTCTTACTTCCTAGTAAATCTGAGCCTCACACACACAAACACACACAAACACACACACAAATGTTTGTTCTTCAACCCCGTGGGGACTGTGCATTGAATTTCATTCTTTTTTTTTTAAAGACTTTATATCCTAACCCTAACGTCTGATCAAGCACATTATGCACCCCCCGTGATCTCTAGCGCCCCCCAGGTTGGGAACCACTGTTCTTAATTAAGATCCACAGAACGAAGACTAATGTTCTGGAAAACATCAGCTGGACTCATTGTTTGGGCCTCTCAGCAGACAGGATGTGCTCGACAGAGTCGCCGCTGCGATATGGGATGCAGCCACTTCCTGGTGTTCTAAACATGAAAAACCCAGAAAGCTACAAACATCTACTGATGCCTGGCATCTGAGAAATGATCAAATGACAAACTGTGCACCGAGCAGCTACTCACAAACTCACTTTAACCTTCGTTTTCTGTAAAAAAAGAAATCAGCTAAAAATCAGCTAAATGCAGTGCCTGAAATTCACTTTTGAAATTGGGGGGGAAATCCCCCCTTACATGTTTCAGATCGGGGGGATTTATA
>JARVGW010000221.1:3737226-3751572 GCA_031762495.1 Anablepsoides rubrolineatus
GTCTTTATACACCTGTGGACATGTCTTTATACACCTGTGGACAGGTCTTTATACACCTGTGGACATGTCTTTATACACCTGTGGACATGTCTTTATACACCTGTGAACAGGTCTTTATACACCTGTGAACAGGTCTTTATACACCTGTGGACATGTCTTTATACACCTGTGGACAGGTGCAGGACTCTGGTATAAGAAGACAGTCCTCCTACCTTGAACACCTTGCCAAACGCTCCATCTCCCAGCTCTCCGATGATCTCCCAGACCTCCTCGGGGTTTTCGTCCCTGCGCACGTGCTCATACTGCTTTTTCTTCTTCTCCGCCCCGAGTTTAAAAATCTTACGGAAATTAAAGAAGGACATGTTGTCTCTGCCCAACTTAAAGTTCATGAAGGAGAGAGGCAGGTAGGCAGATGGATGTAAACAAACCCAGGAACCAGCAGGACGGTCTGGATCAGAACCGAGCCTTTGATTCTAGTCCAATGAATGTATAGCAGCAGTTCCACACACCTGAGACATTATTTAAACTAAAATAAACAACCTGAAGCAGCTAAAATCGTCAGAAAGCTGTTTCCCCCCCCCCCCCTCCAAAGCAGTGGAGATCCACAGGAAACTGGTCGCTGGTCCAACTCCTGAACTGGCCCGCGGGGCTCTGTTTTTAATCCAACAGAAAAATCCACAAAAAACGCCTCGTTTTCAATCCGCTCGTTGTTCTCGCCGCTGAAACTCATCGATATCTTGAAGAGGAGAAACATACACATATCCCTGCGTGTTAAAAATCCTTACAACCATTAAAAGAGTCATTTTTTCTCCCTCTTGTCTGTGCGGGACAGACGGCTCCAGACTAGCGGATTTAGTATCCGAGCGCGTTCACGAGCGCGGCGGCGCGCGGCTGTAGTTCTATTCTCGTGCTCGCCGGGGTGATTTCATCATCATTCTTTAATAATTGTAAACGCAACGCCTGCATCTTACATGTTTTCAGCAAATAAAAATAACTGAAGGGGTGCGTAGCTTCTTTGTTACGACGCAGCTGCACCGAACAGTGACGTAACAGCTTCGGACAACAATAAACAATACGCTTTGTGTCAGCGGAACTACATTTCCCATAATCCACTGCGAAACAAAGACGCGCTGAGGCTGACGAGAATAGAATAGAAGAAATAACTACTATGTTGTTTTTTTCGTGCTTTTTTACAGAGTTTATCGTTTATTAGTTTATAGTTATAAGTTATTTCAACCAAGTAGCTTTTAAAACTACGATTAAATCGCTCAGTGTTCGTGAAACTACCTTTCCCAGAAGCCATTGCGACACAAGGAGGCGTGTTTTCATCCGGAACAAAAACATTTATCGTTTGCATTTTGATCATAGAATATTGTTAAGGTAAAATCTCCTATCGTTTTTCCTAAAAACACTTTTCATATAAATAATTACTTTAAGTTTCAACAAAAAGCGTCAATTGGTAACTTTATATGAATAATCTTTCTGGAGCTAGCTTTTAGCTAGCTAGCTTAAAGTCCAAATCTAGCATCTGTCAGAGAGACCTAGGTGAGTAAAACTAAAATAAATGTAGGTTTGAGTTGAGATGAAATGTAAACAAAAGCGATGGATCCAACTGAAGAGCCCCCCTCCATGCTGTGGGGGCTGGACCCGATTTTCTCGGCTTTTTCTCGGCTTTACGTCAAAGATATCCTGCAGATGACAGAGTCCATCCAGGTACCAGGTAACAACACACACAATACATCCAGGTACCAGGTAACAACACACACACAATACATCCAGGTACCAGACACACACAGACCCCCCCCCCCCACACACACACACACACACACTACATCCAGGTAGCAGTAATTCTGTAGTTCTTTGGTTCTGTTTAAGTTTTAACCATCAGTTCATTTTATTCTGTTCTTGTTTATCGATTGTTTGAAGTGTTTCTTGTTGTTTTCTCTCGTTGTTTTAAGGAGTTTATTTCTACAACCAGCATCCCATCTACAAGGTCGACGTCCTCGGGACGGTGGTCTACAGGAGGGAGAGAGACGACTTCTTCTGTTACGGAGGTTCAGGAAGTGTCTGAGTCACTGATAACGTTATTTTATTTATTATTTGTTGTTTGTCTGAGTAAGACTCCTGTGTTGACAGTGGATGATGGTACCGGAGTTATAAACTGCATGTGCTGGAAGAGTAAGCTGCTTAAAGATGCAGATAAATGTGAGTTATCATGTGCTGCTAAAGCATCAGTTTGAGTCTTTCTGCTTCCATTTGTTTTACACATCATTCAGCGGTCAGGTTGTCATTTCATTCAAGTTCTGTTTGTGTCTTGTTTTCTGACCTCCAGCACGTGGGAATCGTGGCGATGGGGTTCAGTGGGGCTTGGACCTAGCCGCCGAGCTGAAGAAACTCAGAGAATCCCACCACAGACGCTGCCAGCTGGAGATCGGAGATCTCCTCCGAGTGCGAGGATCGGTGAAAACGTCCAGACAGCAGAGAGAAATAATGGCTGCCACCTTCTGTGAGTCTCCTCCTCATCCTCAGATATTAAAATAAATACCTCGTCTTTGACTGTGTCACTCAATAAAATAGAGATTTTTAAAGAATAAACCAAACACAGACTCACAGTCTTCAAGAGGCTGCATAAAATGTGACAGAATTCAAAATACTAGAATAAATTCAAAATTCTGGGTAAATGATGACGAGGCTATTAGCGAGCTATATCCACCCTGAAGGTTAATCTTGGACAATATCTGATGATCGACTCTTTTAAATGAAACCAGAGAGCGTTGACAGAGAGGAGAAGATAGAAACCACTCAGCCTGCAACTGAAAATATGGATGGAGGACAACAGAGCTGCTTCATGGAAGAAGAACCTCAGCTTAGCCTGTTAGCTTTAGCGTTAGCCCCAATGATATCACCATATATTAGCTCGGCGCTACACATTCTCCTCTCATCACTGAGCTCCTCCATCCACATGACAGAGAGGGGAACACAGAAACAACTCAGCCTGCAGCTGAAAATATGGATGGAGGACCTCAGTTTAGCTTGTTAGCTTGTCACGCTAGCACCGAGCTAATACATATGAGGCAATATAGCATTGGCGCTAACGCTAAAGGCTAATTTATGGTTAAAATGTTAAAATATTTTTTTTTAAGATTTACAAAACTAAACAGCCTACAGTATTTTTTAAAGTCTTTATTTTACAGTTAAAATAAATGTTTATGAATTAAAGTTTAACGTTACAACTAATCATGGATCCTTTTAAAACGTGACCTCCGTTTGTCTCTGTGGTCTGCTCGTCCATCATCCACCTGTTTGTTTGTTGTCAGATAAAGTGGACGACCCGGTGATGGCAGCACAGATAGCGTGGATGATGGAGGTTCCTCAGCTCTACAGAGAGTTCTACGACAAACCGTTTAACTTTCAGGTCGACTCTGAAGGGTACAAACATCCATCTGTTTAGTAAAATCACACTTCAAACTGAACGTTAACCATCGTTTCATCGTCTGTCTGCCCAGCAGAAACCCTGCCTGCAGTTCACTAAACAAGGCAACAAAAACAATCAAGGATTTCCTCAAGCACAAGTCGGTGACCAGGTTCAGACCTTATGATGTCCAGGACCTGCTGGAGCCTCTGATCGCCGACAGACTACGAAGAACTGCAGAGCAGGTGAAGAAAAAGAAACAGAGCTGGAAGAAAATTGACCTGAAGTCAATTAAAAAGAAGAGAATGTTGATTCTTTTTAAAGACCAGTAGTAGTTTCTAACGGTTCTGTTTAGGGCCGGGCAGTATGACCTCAAATTCATATCATGGTATAAATTGAATGCCTTCACAGTAACGGTATATATAGCTGTAGAAAATGATCATAAAAAGCAAAGATAATGTAATTTTTAGAGCATTTATTTAGCAGAAAACTGCATTTTTGCTGTAGTGCAAATAAACATAACAGAAGTAGTCAACCAGGTTTTAGGCGTCTCCTTTTGTTTTTTGAAGACTTTTTGCTCCTTGTCCGAGGAGTTTTCTTTCTTCCAGCTGAGCTCAGTGGAGCTGAGGTCGCCTCTGTTTTTAAAAAGTTAAAACCATTTTTGCTCCTCTGTTTTTAGGAGCGTGCATCGGGTCTGACTGCATGCCAGCAGCTGCGCCAGCTCCTGAAGGAGGTCCTGCAGATCCTGCAGGACGAGGGCGTGGTTTACCGGAAGGTGAAATCCCAGGATGAAGTTTACAACGTAAGAACTGTTCCCTTCTCAGCTGGTAGCCTGATGACGGTCGCGCGTTTGACTCTGTCGCTCCTCTCCAGGTGACCGCTCAGGACAAAGATCTGCTCATGGCTGTCAAAGACATCATCAGGGAGGACTGCAGGAGGGCGAAATGTGAGGAAACTTTACATTTAGACCTGATGTGGAGATTTATACAGTAATAACTTTATGTGTCCATAGATTTTTGAGTGACCTCAGTTTGTATGGTGTGGTATGAGGGACAAAATTAAGACTATTGCTGCTCACCTATTTTATTAGACACTAACGTTTTTGAATAAAGAAAACTTAGGCACCTAGGCATGCTAGTCCCCTCTCTAATGCTAACACCAGCTTATCCATGCTAGTCGCTAACCTCTGCGTTGCTAACAATAGCCTATCCATTCTAGTCGCTAGCCTTTAATGTTAACACCAGCTTATCCATGCTCGTCTCTCTAATGCTAACCCTAGCTAATTCATACTAGTTGATAGCATCTCCATTGCTACCACCAATTATTCATGCTAGTTGCTAGCCTCTCCGATGCTAACACAAATAAATAATTTCTTCATTTGCCAGCTCCAGCCTCTCAGTTAGCAGGTCCAGCTGCTCAGTTAGCGGGTCCAGCTGTTCAGTTAGTGGGTCCAGCTGCTCAGTTAGCGGTGCTGGCCTATCATTAATCAGATCAATACCAGGTTAAGGAATAGATATAGCCTCCTGCTACAAGGATGTACCAACCACTGGTTGTGCAATAGTCTTAATTTTGGCCCTCATACTGCACCATAGGTTTGGAGAAACAGTTTCATTTACTGCAAAAATGTTATGTGGAATTCTGTGCTTATTTTCAGGCACATGTAGCAGTAGCAGCTAGCTGTAGCAGCGGCCTGCAGTGGATTCCTGCTGTAGTTTTCTCCCTGTGTTTCTCCCTGCAGACGCAGAGACGGGTTGTCACGTCCTGCACATCCTATCCGCGGCCCGGCAGCGCCACAGCCTGAACCTGAGCAGGGCGGCTGTGGACCTGGTCCTGAAGGAGCTGGAGTGTAACAGTGAAGTCATCAGCACCAGCGACGGCCGCTACACCGTGTTTTAACACAACCCCAACCTGTTAGTGTTCTTGTTAATAAAAGCTTTTATCACAGTAAAATGTCTGTTAGGAGCTCCACTCCTGTAAAGATGTGTTTTTTAAATAAATAAATGAGCAGATGGATCGAGCAGCTTGTTGTGAAGCCTTGAAGCAAAAATAAATAAATAAATAAATAAAACGTCTCCTGGGTTCATTTCTATCTGCAGTCTGTCCAGATTTTTCTTTCATTTTTAAAAATAATTTTTTTATTTTAATTTTCCTTGAGAAAATGATGAGGTGCCAAGAAGCAGTGATATGCATCACTCCCCCTCCTCCTCCTCCTCCTCCTCGTATCCATCTGTTAGCTCCGTTTGAAGCTGCAAGTCTGAGGTTCAGATGACCATCAGTGAACAGATGTTGTGTTTTACAAACTTTATTTTATCACAACTTAATTAAAAAACATGAAACATTTAGTAAATAAAATATAAATTATCCCAGTAAAACACTGTGGTGTTGCACATGGTCCACTCCCTGCAGGTTGGATTCTGGATTCTTGAACATCGCAGCACCTTGATGATTTTCTGTTTTTTACCTGTTCTCAGTGTTTTATAAAGTATCTCAAAGTGATACTTGAGTAAAAGTACAAGTATCTTACCATAAAATTACTTTGGTAAACGTTAAAGTCTTCTCTAAGAATGAAAACATGTACAACAGGTTCCCCTGAAAAAGAGATCTGCACTTTCAACGGGACTTTCCTGGTTAAATAACGGTAAATAAAAAATAAGGATACTACTTGAGTAAAACTCTTAAAGTATTTTTTACTCAAGTACCAAAAGTAAATTTATGACATAAAATGTAATTTTTGCAAGTGTTTTAATCAAAACACTATCTGCCTGTTTCTCAACTTTTTAGACTTAATTCTCATTTCGATGTGATGGGTCACATGTTCTATCTATAATTTCACTTAGTTTTAGGTAGTTTTGTAAAGAGATTATACAGTTTTAGTTCCTTTTCATTTTATTACAGTTTTTATTTATTTTAGTTAACTAAAATGTTTTAGTTTAACTATAATGCTGGTTTGTTGAAGAAGCCATCTTCATCAGGTAAGACGTTGTTTGCTGTTCTGAAGCGGTCTGGGTGTGTTTACACTGTCTGACCGCTGGGGGGCGGTGTCCCGTCGCTGATTGGCTCCTTCCCCTCGGAGCGGCGCGCTCTGATTGGTCGGCTCGGAAACATCTGTATTCAGTTCCAGTTGTTCGTGTCTCCGGCCAGAAAGCTGGTTCTGATTCGGACGGAGATGTTCTGACCCAGCTCGGCAGATGCTTTTAAATAAGATGATTCGTTTCCGGACCGTCAGCGGCGCGTGGTTCCGGACGGTTCTGTCCCGAGCTGGTTCGGGCCCTGAATGAATGGGTCCGGATTACGCAGCAGCATAATTCGGGTTTTTTTCCTGACTGTTCAAGAAAAATCCCGGTTCGGTTCGCCGGACGCTGGGTCTGCCGGTTCCCTTTGGACTCGGACCGCTTCCAGAGGTTCCGGTTCTGCTGATGGACCGGTTCTGATTCTGGACACAAAGGAAGTTTTTTTTTCTTTCTAAGGAAACCACTAGCCCGGACCTTCGGCTCGATAAGTTCTGGTTCCGGACCACTCGGGTTCGATGACACTGAGTGGAATGTTGTGAGTTCTGCAGGAAGCGGCATCGGAACCAACCCCTGAGCTTTTTTAATGCAAAGCCTCTGCAGGGTCAGGATGCAGTTCCGGACCGTTCTGGACGTTAAAGTGGTGGACGTGGAGAAGAGGCGGAACCCGTCCAAACATTACGTGAGTCCACCTCCCGGCCCTCTTCGGTTCGGTTCTGATTCTGTTAGGTATTTTTATGTATCAATCTGATGGTGTTTGATGTGTCCGAGCTCACAGAGAGGTACCTGAACGCATCATTCAGCTGCTGAGGCTGCAGGCCGGAGATTAATGCAGCAGAAACACACCTGTACTGATGAACACACCTGAACTGAACACACACCTGTACTGATGAACACACCTGTACTGATAAACACACCTGTACTGAACACACACGTCTGTACTGAACACACACACACCTGTACTGATAAACACACCTGTATTGATGAACACACACCTGTACTGATAAACACACACACCTGTACTGATAAACACACACACCTGTACTGAACACACACACCTGTACTGATGAACACACCTGTACTGATGAACACACACCTGTACTTAACACACACACCTGTACTGAACGAACACACCTGTACTGATGAACACACACCTGTACTGATGAACACACACCTGTACTGATACACACATCTGCTCTGATAAACACACACCTGTACTGATGAACACATCTGTACTGAACACACACCTGTACTGATACACACACCTGTACTGAACACACACATCTGCTCTGATAAACACACACCTGTACTGATGAACACACCTGAACTGATAAACACACACCTGTACCGATAAACACACACCTGTACTGATAAACACACACCTGTACTGATAAACACACACCTGTACCGATAAACACACATCTGTACTGATACACACACCTGTACTGATGAACACATCTGTACTGATAAACACACCTGAACTGATAAACACACACCTGTACTGATAAACACACATCTGTACTGATGAACACACATCTGTACTGATGAACACACACCTGTACTGATGAACACACACCTGTACTGATGAACACACACCTGTACTGATGAACACACACCTGTACTGATAAACACACACCTGTACTGATAAACACACACCTGTACCGAACACACACACCTGTACTGATGAACACACACCTGTACTGATACACACACACCTGTACTGATAAACACACACCTGTACTGATACACACACCTGCTCAGTATTGATCAGAATAAACAAACTAATGTAGTTTGAACTTGTAAAAGACAAAGACTTCATGTTTATAAAGACAGGATTATATCGTCGTCTTTTATTAATCTTAAACATTTTCAACCAAAAATTAAAAATAAAATCAATCTGTGAAGTTTATCAGTTTATAAGTTCCAGGATCTGCGCTGAAGCTTTCCTGCCTCCAACAATCAAACTCTTTTCAGGAACGACGTCTTTTCTACTGGAAAGAAAAAAAGGAACAATGACAAAAGTTTTCAAAGGAACTAATTATTTCCCTGAAAGCAACGAAGAACAAAATGTGTGAATTATCAGGAGCAGCAGATGTTTTCCTTCATTCTTATTATTCAATAAAGGTTTTTTTGAGTAATGAGGACGTGAAAACCAGATGCTGAGGAGCAGGACTTTATGAAATAACAGAATTCAGAGGAAAAAACAATTAGGTTTATCTGCAAATTAAAGTTTCTGATTTAAGTGGCCTAAAATCCAGAGAACGTCTTTTTATTGTGTTTATTTGAGCAACAAGAGGAAATGTTCAGGACATCTAGACATGTCTCTGGTCTATCACAGAGACACAGAGGGACAATAGAGCCACAGTTAATTCAGTGACCTTTCTGTGTTTTTCTTTATTTAACAAAGTAACTTATCTGATTTTAAGTTTTTTAAAGAAGGAACAGTCGTTGGAAACCATCTTAGATCATTGACATGAATTCAGGAGAGCTTTAATTAAAACCAACAGCAGGGTGAAGGGCTGTTAAATAAGATGCTATCCTCTACATACACTTTGGTTCTGATCGGAGCTTCTCACACTGGGTTTCGGTTTTCTTCTGTCCCAGCGGAACCGACTCTGGCCCAGTTTCCTTTGCTGCCTCGTCTCTGGGGACCCGGCTAGTTAGTGTGAGAAGAAAAGAGAGGAAACCAGAGAAGGACACGAGCTCTGAGTCCCATTTGTACTGTTTGTGAAACCAGCTGGAAATGCTTATCCTGAGGGGGGAGGAAAAAGATCTGGGGGTTTGGTCCAAAGCTGGTTGGACTGCAGAGTCTCAAACGTGCTTCATATGGGTTTGTGTGTGTTTTCAGATAAATGAGTTGGTACACTAATAACAATAAAAACCCATGCAGCTGTAAGAAGCAGATACACCATAACTGATCTGAGAGGATTCTCTGATGCCTCCTTGCTCTGTGGTGCACACAGTTTACACAAACTAAACAACCTGTTTGTTTCTTTTACGTTACAACAAATACCAGAAAACAAAGTTCAAGTCTTAGTATCCAAGTATCTTAGTACCCTCCCATACCTTCCCATTACACAGAGGTAAAAACTTCCAGTTAAGTAACTCACTATCTCTCTGTTATACAAACACATGTAAATACTTCAAAACTGAACAAAGGATGAAGATTACGCAGCAAACAATAAAGACAAAACATTTTCCAGTTTAGATGGTTCCACAAGAAAGTAACAAACCTTCTAAACTACTAACAAACCTACTACATGACCCTACCAAATCACTAAACCAAACTACCAACAACCCTACCAAACAACCCTACCACACAACTCTACCAACATCTCCCAAACCAAACTAAGAGGCTGAATGTCTGATAAAAACCTGACGTAATTTTAATAGTTGTCAAACAGCTTAAAACTTAAAACTATTTATGAAGTCTGTTATTTTATTTCATGTTTTTATTTATTCTTTGACAAACTAAAGACAGATATACATTAGATAGTTGCTCTTAGCTGATTGCTTGTTTCAGTGAGTGTATGTGTATCTGTGATTTGTGTGTCTATAATGTGTATGTGTGTGTATGTGTGTGTGTCTATAATGTGTATGTGTGTGTGTGTGTAATGTGTGTGTGCAGAGGGAGGTGATGGAGGAGAAAGTGGGCTTGGACTCGGCCATGTTTACTCTCAGCTTGTGTTTCAGCTACAAGTCCCAGTCCCACAGCGTTTCATTTCTTCGGCTGCAGGATGCTTGTTGTTGTTCGGCTCCATAAAACATCTCTTCAGAGAAATGTTGCTCACTCAAATATTTATTGGCTTATCAAACACAAACAGGAAGCGCCAGTTTACAAGTTTTATTTATTTTTTTTGAAGTAGGGGGTGGAGATTTGTGACACGTCACTGTCGTTTCTTTTTTTAGATTTTTTTATTTATTGTTATTTAACCAGGCAAGTCCCGTTGAGATCTCAGATCTCTTTTTCAAGGGAGGCCTGGGCCTGAAGGCAACCTATTGTACATGTTTTTTAGGGTTAGTTTCTGATTTTAAAAAACAAACTGATTTACTTTTTAAGCTGAAATAACGGGAGAGTTTCTGCAGAAAAACACTGCTCCACAGTTTTTTTACTATCTTCACTGAATTTCTTCTGCTCTCTGTCCTGATCCTAGTCACAACATACCTCTGAGCTGAACTTATTCCAGATATAAAGATTATTTTACATTTTAGTTATAGTTTACCTAAATTTTAATTTCAGCTACTGTTTTACTTGTTTTAGCCTTTCCCCATTTTCTCATTTTAGCTTGTATTTTAAAGCTTTAGCTTGTATTTTGACTGCTTTAGCTTGTGTTTTAATGACGTGTTTATCTTAAGCTTGTGCTTTGATGACCTTAGTTTGCTTTTTAAAAATTTTAGCTTGTGCTTTGATGGGTTTAGCTCATATTTTGACAGCTTTAGCTTGTGTTTTAAAGCTTTACCTTGTATTTTGTCTGCTTTAGCTTGTGTTTTGATAACTTCAGCATATGTTTTGAGAGCTTTGGATTATGTTTTGATGTTTAGCATGTTTTGACAACTTTAGCTTATATTGATTGCTTAAGCATATGTTTTGATGATTTAATATGTATTTTGACAGCTTTAACTTGTGTTTTGATGACTTTAGTTTGCTTTTTTAAAGTCTTTAGCTTGTGTTTTGATAACTTTAGCATATGTTTTGAAATCTTTAGCTTGTGTTTTGATGACGTGTTTATCTTTACATTATATTTTGATGGTTTAGCATATGTTTTGAAATCTTTAGCTTGTGCTCTGCTTCTTTTAGTTTTATTAGTTTTAGCTTCTTTAGCAGAACTTGTTTTGAACCAGTTTCAAACCCGTTCAGAACTCAACATTCAGGCTGAATTTTCACAGACAATATATTTTGGTTTCTTCGACTCTTCAGCTGAACTGTGAGAATATATTTAGTTCGGCTGTGGCTCCATGTGGGAGCTCTTTTCTCATCAGATCCTCTCGGCCTTTCATGGTCTGAGGTTCTGGTTCTGGTTCTGGCTTGGAGCTCTTTTCAGACATGGTGGTTTAGGCGGGGTCGGCTGGACCCACAGTTTTTTGCCCCACCAAAGATCTCTGCTTCTCTTTCTTCTTCTTCTTCTTCTTGTCCTGAACCCGGCGGCGCTGGCTCCCTGCTTCTCTCTGAAACTGTAAGTTATTGGAATATTTGTAGGATTTATTGAAAATCAGCTGTAAATAAAAATGTGGTGTTTCTGTTCATGAATTGAACTTCAGTTTTTATTTCCTCTGAGGGGAAACCGAACACACAGGTCCGGTTTTGTTTCTATCTGGGACATCAAAGCCCCGGAGCCTCATTTTGACTTCTTTATTTCTCATTTCTGTCTTTTAAAATGAAAACTTAAAATGTCAGAAATGGAGAACATATTTGTTTTTTATTTATTAAGCTTTATTTAACCAGGCAAGCTTAATAAAAATAGCCTCAGTTTAGCTGGCTGTGGTAGAGTGGTTAAGGGAGTCGTCCTGATGGGGTAGAAAGGCTCTATACAAGTACAGTTCATTTAGCATTTTGTTTTTGATGTTGAACAAGAGGCGATGTGTGTGTTCGGTTGTCTGCTGTGTTAGCAAAACATCTCATGAACCATTGGCTCTATGGAAACATTTTCTACCATAATAACTAGATGCATCTATAACTAGTTAACCATTTCAAGAGGGCCGCCCTAACTAACTGACCTCAGCTAATAAAGGCTGCAATATTACCGACATAAAGCTGAAACTTGGAGTGGTAGTAGCTGATAGTCATCCCTAACCCATCAGAAAAGCTGGTTTTCTGGTGTGGGATTATTTCAGCTGCTGCAGGATTTCGGTTTCCCTAAACTCAGTAATTTTATTCTGAACAGGAAAACGTTGCTGAGGCAGAGGTCCAGTTTATTTCAGGGAGTGGAAAGAAGTTTAAACGTGATATTTTCAGAATGGATGGCTGCTTGTTCTGTTTTCCACTGAGGTCGACCCTTCAGAGTCTATCTGAGCTACCAGTCTCTTTTGCTGCTTTAATTTAAATAATGCAAAATCTCACCTGGTTTTATCGTCTCAGATGAAAACTTCCTGCCTTCCAGATGTGTTGTCTTGGTTTTCTGTGTTTTATTGGATTAGAGATGACGATTATCTCCTCCTGATAGATGATTTGAGAGCGAGCTGGAGGTGGATAAAGTGATGAATGTTTGTAGAATGTTTCAGTGGGAAATCCCTTTTAGAGACCTGAGATTGATTGTCAATAATCTGCAGAATCACCACCTTTAATGTGGAGGATTATTAAGTTATTTCTCTTCTCTCGGCAGGTTTACGTCATCAATGTCACGTACTCTGACAACACGTCCCACATCATCTACAGGAGATACAGCAAATTCTTTGACCTTCAGGTAATCCTCCATCACTCTGAAAACCTGTTTCTAATCCTCCATCACTCTGAAAACCTGTTTCTAATCCTCCATCACTCTGAAAACCTGTTTCTAATCCCTCATCAATCTGAAAACCTGTTTCTAATCCTCCATCAATCTGAAAACCTGTTTCTAATCCTCCATCACACTGAAAACCTGTTTCTAATCCCTCATCAATCTGAAAACCTGTTTCTAATCCTCCATCAATCTGAAAACCTGTTTCTAATCCCTCATCAATCTGAAAACCTGTTTCTAATCCTCCATCAATCTGAAAACCTGTTTCTAATCCTCCATCACTCTGAAAACCTGTTTCTAATCCTCCATCAATCTGAAAACCTGTTTCTAATCCTCCATCACTGCTCTTTGGTAACTTTCGGTCGTGTTTTGTTTCTGTTCCTCAGCCTCACTGTTTTTTCTCTCTGCTCCTCTTCTTCGTCTTCTTCTCTCTGCCTTGCCCTCAAAACGTCAGGCAGCTGGCCGACCTTTTTTATTTATTTAATACAAGCAAAAAATCCAGAATTTAACGTGGTGTTATTTGTGGGTTGATGATCCCTGATCCTAACGAAGCTCCTGAAACTTCTTCTACATGATGAAAATGTTTAAGCTGCAGGGGAATTAAGAAACAGAACCAACCTTTCAGAATCAACGTATCTGAGTTTTTCCCGCGGATCCTTAAAAAGTCCTAAAAGGCATTGAATTTATCAGATCTTAATTAGCTTTAAAATATCTTAAATTGATCTTTCAGTGGTCTTATAAATGTGAACACATTTTAAGTAGGATAATCGTAAATTGTGTCAAATATGAAAATAATTGGTAACATTTATGACATTTTTAATAATGTGTTAAAATATTTATTGTGAAATGGGTCTTAAATTTAATTTCACGTGGCATAAAGAGGTCTTAAAAAGTCTTAAATTTAACTTGCCTTAAGCTGTAGGAACCCTGAAAATGTCCAAATAAACTTAAAGTCTGTTATTAAAATACATTTATTTATTAAAAACTGACATTTTCAGACATTTTAATGTTATTTATCAATAATAAAAAAGAACTAAAAACAGAAAGGTCGGTTTGTGTGGCCTCCTGAAAACTGGTACCATCTGGTGGTTTAGCTTAGGGGTCCGCAGGTCACCAGAGGGTCCACGGGTCACTGGTGACAGGGAGAAAGTTCCATTCTGAATGGGTCCAGTGTGGTGGTTCTGAGGGAGGTTTTCTGGTCCAATCAGCAGAGAGGAGGTCCTCTCAGAAAGAAGCCATTGATGAGCAGATGAGCCGTTTGTGGAATAATAAACGCAGGAAGCTGCAGATATTCAGCTCACTGCGTTCAGAACCAGAACCAGCACCAGTAGCAGGACTGATTCTGTTTGGTTCTGCCGGTGCGGCACACTCTGAGCTCAGCGTTGTCCATCATTTTTTCTGAAAGGTGATTTATGGTAGGGCTGAACGATTAATCGCATTTGCGATAATCTCGCGATATGTTAAAACGAGATTTTCTAATCGCACAGGCTGC
>JARVGW010000221.1:3808607-3831539 GCA_031762495.1 Anablepsoides rubrolineatus
TATATCTAAAAGTTAGTTGTACAAACATGTCAACCCCTTCAGATGTTTACCTGGATAATGAGCCTTAAAAATATGTATTAATCACACGCAGGGGGGTTGGGGGGTGCAGGTGGAGGAGAGGGGGGCGAGGTGCAAATAAAAGATGAGAAGTTCTGTGTTTATTGAGCAAAGTTATAAAGCTTTAATTATGTAGTATTTGCAACATGACAGTTATTACAAGTATATTGATTAAGATGAAGAGAAATACTGGTTTTTGATTGTTTATTACATAATGCAGCAGATTATTACACCACCACGTTTTGTAATAATTGCTGCAAAATGTAATAACTTTATTACAAAATGTGTTGAAGACTTTTATTACATTTTGTGTCAATTATTACATAATGTGGTTTTATCGTGACTTTATTACATTATTACATAATGTGTTGTTTTTACAAAATGAGGCCTCCTTATGAAGCAGGTTGGGTTTTCAGTGTTAACACTGGGGCAGGAGACATTTTTCTTTAGGTCAGGTGTGTTTTCAGTGTTAACACTGGGGCAGGAGACATTTTGGTTTAGGTCAGGTGTGTTTTCAGTGTTAACACTGGGGCAGGAGACATTTTTCTTTAGGTCAGGTGTGTTTTCAGTGTTAACACTGGGGCAGGAGACATTTTGGTTTAGGTCAGGTGTGTTTTCAGTGTTAACACTGGGGCAGGAGACATTTTGGTTTAGGTCAGGTATGTTTTTAGGAGCAACAGAAGCTCATATTTGTTTTTATTTGTATTTAACAGTGAAGCTGATAACCTCTCTGCTCTGGTTGGTGCTGACGTTCAGCTGAGAGCTTTATGATGGTTTCTGGGTTTATGGCTTGATGGAAAATGTTCAAATATTTGCTCAACACTGTGTAGAAAACTCACTTCTTGTTTCTGCTGAACAGCTGTTGAAGCTTCACACTAAATTACTTCTAAAATCAAATTAAACTACAAGAGCAGTTAGTAGGGGAGACTAAAATATCGTTTAGGAAAAGTTCTCATTTTCTCTTCCAGATTCAAACTCTTGGATCACACATTAAAACTTTAAATATTTTATCCCTTAAAGTACTCGTGACATCAATTTTTTGAGATAAACATGAATGCATTTTTGGAAAGATAACATTGATGACATATTGCAAAAGAAAGCTGAGATGAACAGTTATTTGCATGTGATGAAACATGAAGTGATGTCAAGGGGGAATGTCTGCATGGAAACAGAGCGTTAACAAACACAGACTGTGGAGTAGAATCTGATGTTTCTTTAGATTATTTAGAGTCACTATCAGAGAGATGAAGAAGAGTCACTTTCTGTTTTACTTTGGCTGAGCCAAAAGCTAAAGAAAATAGGCCAGATAAGTGACAAAATGGGTAAATATTGTGGGCAGTTTTCTTAAAGTGCATAGTCTTCAAATACAAAAAGTCAAAGAAAACATCTTAATATTTAAGAAAGTTGAAATAATACACACAATTTAACCCATTTTGTCCCATAACTGGCATATTTTCTTTTGAACTTGGCACACGTGTGTCTGTTCTTCAAGTGCAGCTTTAGTTCCATCAGGAGTTAAATAAAGGGGTGTACACTTTTACAACCCACTGTAGAAGCAACCATTCATAAACAGCCAATCAGGAAGCTCAGGCAGCCACAACGTGACCTGGATCAACTCTCCTCCTACGAGCAGACGCACACAAACACACCTGGAGTGTGTGCGCTCATTACAGCCTCTCATCTTAAACCTTTAAATCTTTAATCCATTTAGAGGAGAATAAACCGTGTTGGGTGTAAAAATAAACTGTTGATCTCTGCAGAGAAACGTCTTCCTCTGGTGGAAAATCTCTTCAACTGCTTTGAATCTTCCATAAAGAACAGGAATTTCTTTGTTTCTACAGGTAACTTCTCATCGAAGCAGACAGAAGTCACATGTGGGGTACCCCAAGGTTTAGTCCTAGGACCCCTATTATTTAATATTTACATGCTCCTGCTAAATTAGGTTATAGCAGGAAATAAGATTAACTAGCTAGCTTAACTATGCAGATGATACACAGCATGGATTAGCACCACAATACATTAAAGAGCTGCTGTTGTTGTATCAACCTTCCAGACCTCACAGGTTCTGGTTCTGGTCTGCATCCCCAGAACCAGAAACAAACATGTAGAAGCAGCATTCAGCCTCTATGCGCCACAAATCTGGAACAAACTCCCAGAAAACTGTAAAACAGCCAAAACTCTGAGTTCCTTTAAATAAATCAAGACTGACACCCACCTGTTTAGAGTTGCTTATGAGACATAATAAATGAAACATTAAACAACATTTTGATGTGTAACAACCTGACAAACTGTAATGATTCAGATGTTAACTGTGTTCTATGACTTTGTAGTTTTTGTGTTTTTAGGATGTAAAGCACTTTGAACTGCCTTGTTGCTGAAATGTGTTACACAAATAAACTTGATTGATTGATTGATTGATTGATTGATTCAATGTTTAGCAGCGACTGCTAACATTTCACAATCAGAAATGGTCAAACCAGAAGATGCAGACAAGCCTGCGAGGCAACGACAAACAGCCTGTAATGATGTTTCTGTTGCAGCGTCTGGACGAGCAGAGGATATTTACCACACAACACACACCGCTCTGGTTTCTATAGCCTTGTGGGGACCGTGCATTGACTTCCATTCACTTTTTTGAAATGTTACAGTATATCCTAACCCTGAACATTTACGCTTAAATGAACCTCACAGGTGACCTACCTGACCCTAAAACTAACCTAAACTCAATTCACTTATTCTTTTTTGGTAAAAATTGTCCCCATGACGTAGGAAAAACAAGGACACACACACACACACAGCCTGTTCACCACGTGTGTAACGGACCTGTGTGAAACCTGACACGCTGCTCTCCGGTGGTTCTGACCGGTCCGGTTCACCTGCAGACAGGTAGCAGGAGTCTAAAGCGCTGCCAGGTAACGACGAGCTGGATCTGTTTGTTTGCTCAGGCTGGTTCCCATGGTAACAAGGATGGGGGGGGGGGGGTTCTGGATGACCCAAAAGTTACACAGAGGAAGGATTACTTTGTTTTTTATCACCTGCTGCTCAAGGGCTAAAGGGCATTATTCATGTCTGTTAGCAAAATATCTCAGATGGAATTGAAGCTACACATCCCACCAGATTTTATGAAACATTTCTGTTTGCACGTCTTATTAAGAGTGCTGCTCAGGTAAATTAGACACAGGTGTTGCTGCTGAACATTTCTTTTGACGTTTTGATAAAGAAAATCCTACATTTCCTAAATCAACAGGTATCAGCTGCAACCTCACCCTTTTTACCTCTAAAATAACTTTCTGTCATTTTCCTCTTGATTATAAAACAAAGTAGAAAAATTGCAGAATGCTTCGTGCTGAAAAGTTAAGCTGAAAGCTGCTGAAATTGAGCTAAACAATATTTAATAGCAAAAGTGTTAATGTGAGCTCACTTTGAAAGTTGAAAGAAGTAAGAAAAAGCCCAACGTTGCAGAAAAACAGTAAAAAGAAGAACAAATCTATTTGAAAATAACAAAAAACAACTAAAAGCTGTTAAAAGTTAGTGTAAAAATGAGCTTAATTCAACAAGAAGTTGAAAAAATCAGAATAGCAAAAACAAGCAGATCTACAGCTAAAAAAGCAAACAAAGTTAAATTAGCATAAAATAAGCTAAAAATAAGTTAGATTTGAAACGTATGGAAGAAGAAATGAAACCCATTCTGAAGCAGGACAACAAGGAGCCGAGGACGACAGAAAACAGTAAGGTGAGAATAAAGCGTCCTGCTGCTCAGAGACGCTCCTCTCAATAATTCACAGCCTGCTGATCCGGCACAGAAAGGTGAGCCCACGGACTGACGAGGTCCACCTGAAGCCCCCCCACTGCGGACCCCTGAAGATCTACTGCTGGGTTTTCTTACTTTGACTAGCTGTAGCAGCCATCTTGACTCAGGTAGATCCTGAGATCTGATCTGGAGGGAAGTCTCAGCTACTACCACGTCAAATTTGAACTTATTATCCATAAAACGGACTCGTTTTTAATCTTTTCTGTGTGAAATCAGGTCATTGCAGCAGCAGCCATCTGGTTGACTCCAAATGTAAATCAGTTGCAGAGATTTTCAATTTTGGTTTTATTTTATTTTATATTTTATTTATTTATATATATATTTTTGTTGTTGTTTTTTTATGTGTTAGTTATTTTCTTTGTACGGTGTTTTGTTATATGAATTGTATAGTGAGGTGTTCTGTTTTGTGCATACTTGTAGGACAAGGGATGAAATTTAGCTACTATGCTAACTCTTGCATATTTACACTGCCATGTATTGTGGTAATGTTTATTAATGTGCACTGTCCTAATAAATAATCTAATAATAATAATAGATATTTATCCTATGAAAAACTTTCTAAGACAAACTCAAGGCCTGCAGGCCAAATGTGGCCCACCACAGCCTTTTATGTGGCCCAGGAGAGCTTCAAAGATGTAATAACATCCTAAAATAAGCGGCTTTAAAGCCAGCATCGACTATAAACCACATCTCCTAAAATGCATGTTGATTTTTGTAAACTCAAAATGATGACATCCCACCACTAGGTGGAGCTGCTAATTCTGTTCTATTTTAGTACTTTAGAAACACTGTTTTAATCCAGGAAACACCAGGTTTCTCAGGAACAAGACGTTTCTTGTTCAGTTGATGTTATTTACACCACGATGCTTCTTCACAGTGAGAATGACTTGAACACCTCTCTTCACTGGTTTATGAGATATTTTGCTAACAGATGGTTGCATTATCTCCCGCCTCTAGTGCTGAACGACTCATCCAACGCTTGTATTTGTGGCTCGGCCTCCCGTCTCGTGATGTTAGCGTGGTTCGCTCATGTCCTCCTACATGAAGCCCACCTCAGACACACGACCCACTTTCAGACTTTCAGTCAGCCGGGGGACCGCCGAGTCTCCCACACACCCGGCGTGTTACGCAATCGACTCCACGAACAACTAAAAACCATCGTTTTCTCCTCGTCGCTCAGAAACTCATGAAATAACCTGATGTCTTCTCTAAAAACACGAGTTACACAAGAGGTGGGACGGCATCACAACTCTGACGGTGGTCATGGCAACGGGCAGTGATTTATTTTAATTTTAGCTGAACCCACTCCTCCCCCTCCCTCTGCTGCTGCTAACAGACTCAGTGTTTGCTTTAAGAGCTGCAGAGAAGAAGAGTCTGATTGTCCTGCAGGAGCTGACAGCTTCATCGATAGGTTGAGACAATCAGTCAGAGTGCTTCCTGATTAACTCAAACTCTGACGAGATGAACGCAGAAATACAACGTCAGCTGATGACTTCACTGTTTGCACTTTAACCTTTCTGCTGCCTTTAGCTCCTTTAGCTCATCAGAGGTGTCCAAAGTATTCTCAGTCATTACATAAGTAGAAATATACATACTAGAGTTTAAAAATACTTTTTTGGAAGTAGACATATTATCTCACGCTTTTTACTCCAGTAAAAATGTAAAAGTACTGGTTTTAAAAGTATAAAAGTAAAAGTAATGAACACTTTTGCCACAGGGTTCTATAGCGTAGAGGGGGGGAGGGGGGGGGTTATGCTCTAAAATCCTGCATGGCATTTTTAGCAATTATGCTTAAACATACATATATGATATAATAAATTTTAAAATCAGGTTAAAGTTAACTAAAGACAACAAGAGAGTTGCATAACGTCTACATAACTTCTATTGTGTTAAAGCAAATAACGTCAATTTATTGGGGGGGTTATTTTGACTGGATCAAATTATTGTGGGGGTCATAACCCCCCTAACCCCCCTGCAAATTACGCCTATGCATACAGGTGTGTTGTAGTACGTTCAGTCCAATAGGATGTCAGAATGGTATATATTTACACTTCTCATCCAACCACAATCAAACTCTATGTATCTGGATTTCTATTGATTTATTTGTTTCTGAACAATGAAAAGATGGAATAAAAACAAAACAAAATTAAATAGAGGTGAAATACTTTTTGCATTTTTAAAAAGTAAGGAGAAGTAAAAAGAATGAAAAGTAATTACTGCACTAAAGTATAAATAACCCAATTTTCTACTTAAGTAAAGTAACAAAGTATTACTTGACACCTCCAGACTAATGTTTAGCTTAATATCAGTAAAACTGATGGGTTTTAGCAGGTTTAGGTGGGGTCCAGGTCTATGAATCACCTGTAAACAGGGAGGTGTTCGACCTTCATCCAGAGCAAAGCTGCTCTCCTCCTGTCCTGCTTACAGTAATTGGATTCATAATTGGACCAATCAGGTGGCAGCAGGGTCACCTCCTGTCACCCAAACATGATGGTCCTGGTCTCTGCTGGTCTCTGCTGGTTCTGAGGGGGTGGGGGTGCGGGTACGAACCGGCCTGAGGCTGTTTGTCACCACACAAGTCTGGATGCTGGATGCTGGCCTACATTCCACCCATCGATCCGCTGTTTACTCCAGCAGCTCCTCTGATCCGGATCAGGACGGAGGATCCGGATCCGGATCAGGAAGAGCTGCGCCTGTTTATTCATGATGAAGGGGAACCCCCCTCTGGCCCCGGCAGCATCCAGGACCGGGAGGAGAAATCCTGAAGGTGCCCAATTCCTGTTTGTCAGAAAACAGCTGTGCGTCCATTCTAACCCCGCAGTGACGTCACTGTCAGCTAATAAGAGGCTGTGGAGGTGATCCGGCACCTGAGACCTGTTCAGATCCTGGACCTGAGCGATCCGGAACCCGGTTCGGACGGAGCAGAGCGGCAGGGTTCGGTTCTTACCGTACAAGGTGTTTCTGGTGATCTGTCCTCCCATGGCGGCTCTGTGCGTCTGCTGGTTTATTCTGATGCGCTCGCGGCACAGCGCGCCGCTCGTGACATGTTTGCGTCCAAAGCTAGAGCGCGCGCGCGTGTGTGTGTGTGTGTGTGTGTGTGTGTGTGTGTGTGCGCGCGTGTGTCGCTGCTCTTCTAGAGTAGATGCAAAACGCGCCCTGTACCTCCGTGTTCCGCGCGCCGTGAAGGGAACACCCCCCCACCACCACACCCCCTCATTCAGCAGCTCCTCTTCTCTCCCCGCCTGGCTCCTCCCCCTTACACACACACACACACACACACACACACTCACAGGAGGAGGAGACTGTCACTGAACTGTAAATTCAGGACTCGTGTTCATCTAAGATCCGGTTCACTTCAAGCTGCCCCCCCTCCCCCTCCCTCAAAATGTAATAAAAGTTTTCAACAAATTATGTAATAAAGTTATTACATTTTGCTGCAATTATTACAAAATGTGGTGGTGTAATAATCTGCTGCATTATGTAATAAACAATCATCCTAATCAATATACTTGTAATAACTGTCATGTTGTAAATACTACATAATTAAATCTTTATAACTTTGCTCAATAAACACAGAAATTCTCATTATTTATTTGCATTTTCAGATTTACTGTCCTGATCCCTGTTACAGAAATTATTCCACTTTGTAGAAAACTCCCAAAGTATATCTAAAAGTTAGTTGTACAAACATGTCAACTCCTTCAGATGTTTAATGAGCCTTAAAAATATATAATTTTTGTTAAAAATAATCTGTATTAATCACACCCAGGAGGGTTGGGGGGTTTAGGTGGACCTATATTGTAGCATATTGATTGATCTATCAGAGAGTAAATAATATTAGCCACTGCAGGGCGCCCCCTTCAGATATTTGATTACACAAGTGGGCGTGCTTCTGCAGGTAAGATACTGACTGCTCATAAACTCCAAAGTGATCTCAATGAGTGGAGCCAGTGTCTCTCCAGCAGTGTAAAAATAAAAGTCAGATAGAAGACTGAGGCTAAGTATGGACCCAGATCCTCAAAGAGTAAGTGCTCACATTCTTGGCTCTCAGCACTCAGCCGTCCACCTCCTGCGCTCGCTTCTGCGCTGCAAGGCCCACAGCGAGCAGACCGGGGTGACCAGACCCTTCAAGAGTCAGGCCCGAGACCTCGAGCCGTCTTCACGGATCTCACACACGAGTCGTCAGCGCCGCCGGGCCGGACGCTCCGGGCTCAGCTGCTCTCAGATAACACTAAAGCTGAGAGGTGCCGATGCAGCTGCAGCTCACATCTACACTGAGTTATTGTGTTTTTTTTTCTTTATTTCAATAAAGAGCATCATTTTTAAACTCCTGCACTGAGTGTTTGTACGCAGTAACTTTTGCAGTGTTAAATCAACACTTAAAGCGTGAAATTTAACACTGTGTTCAACTCTTCTTGGTCCTTATTGGTGTCAATTGAACTTTTTCCATAGTGTTAAATTTTCAGAGTACATATTAACTCTAAACAAAGTTAAAAATTAACACTGACTAACACTGTACAGTGTTAATAAAACTTAACACTATACAGTGTTAATGAAAGTTAACACTACAATTCAAATAACTCTGATGAGAGTAATTATGATTCTAAGCAGATATAATAAGTTTCTCCACTGTGATGACAAATCAACTCTGATTCTCATGCTTTTCAACACTGCATTGGGTTATTAATGGTTAACACTGGAGGTTCATATACCTCCTGAGTGTTAATTTGACACTGGACTGTGTTGATTGTTTACTCTTTTGCTGTGTAGAGGGGTGTAAATCACTTCAGTGTTAAGATCAACTCATTAAGATCAACTCAATTTCTCATTTGACAAACTGCTGCATCTGAGGTGCACAAAGGAGCGTTATCGCAGATCCTTCCTCCCTGCAGCTGTCAGACTTTATAACCAGCACCACACCCAAAAATCACAATAAATGTTTATAAAGTTATAGATCACACCAAGTGTTTACAAAAATTATAAATAAATGTTTACATATCTGCTGCTGCACAATCATTTGCACTATTACTCTGCTATAATTGCATAAATGTGTTTTTTGTCTGCATTGTGATTCTTCACTTTACAGTTATTGGTCTGTTGAGATTGTTTTGCATTAAAAACAGACACTTTCTGAGATAGTCTAATGTCTCTAAAACAAAACAGATCTTTTCTCTATTCTTGCACAATCTTTATTAATAGTAGTTGTATCATGACTAGTCAGTGTTAATTCTTGTTCTGTGTGTACTATCTATAGCTTGTAAAATAACTAGTGTGAACCTCTGTATGGATGCTGCTGTGACACCTGAAGTTCAGAAGTTTAACACTGACATTTGAACACTCTGGTTTTTACATTGTCAATGATTTCATGAACTGGAGATGACTTTATAGAAAATCTCAGCCTCATCATGAGAATGATGTGATTTCTGAGTTTTTATATCTTTTTCACCTTAAACCCCTGCAGAGAGATGCCCCTCAGACTGCAGGCCAAACGGAGGGTTTCTTCTGTCAGCTTCCAGGCAGCAGAGCGGTGTTTGCATGAATAAAACAGGAAGCACAAAGGTACTGCACAAAGGAAGGATGTTTTAGCGATGCATTCATGTCCACTAATGTCAAAGCAAGGAGGGAAGTGCACTTTTCTTCAGGCTTTTCCTCTGAACGTGACGCAACCGTCTTATGTTTCCTACTGAAAACCTGCCTGGCCGGCTTCCAGACACTGCTTTTATATACAGAACTCTATAAACATCTCCTTGTGTCACCCTCAGAAGGCCAGTCTGTGTTGGTTTTACAGCTGGTCCAGGTGAAATGTGGGATTTTAGCTGCTGACAGTTGACACGATTCGATGTAAGATCTCCGGAGAGCAGTTTTTCCTGAACTAAAAGAGGTTCTAACAAGCCAGACTCCAAGGATTTTGCAATTGTCTGCAGAGGTGACACATGAAACCAGACGTGGTTAGCCTCTCATTGTGCTCTGAGCTCTTTCTGCTAAATGTTTTCACCTCAAATGTGCAGGCCATGTGTGCCTGTGCCCAGCCCAGCCCCGCTCACAGAACCAAACCTCTCCTGATTTCATTTTGAGCCACGTCCCAGGCGGGCTGCAGTATTTGTTATGGTTACATGGTGGTAATCATTAAAGATGATGTCGTGTAAATATTAGTACCTGCAGGATCTGCTGTGTAATCCTTTAAACAGAAACATTTAAGCCTTTCTGCTTCCTAACGCCAATAATAAAATAATCGAATGTAATTAATGCACTCTATTTAGATCTTTTAATAACCATCTCCATCTTCTGCCATTTACTCAATTCAATTTACTTGAAATACTTAATTTGACTTTTTCTCATTTTAAGAATCTTATCAAGTAAAATTTTCTTACTCCATTGGCAGAAAATTTTGACTTAATTTGAGTCAAATTATCAGACTAACAAGACAAATAATCTGACACATTCTGAAAACAAGATTATTCTTCTGACACAATCAGTTCTTGTTTAGTAAATCAGTCTCAAAATAAGATCAAAAATATATTTTTCGGGCTGAATATAAGCTTTTAAAACTTGGTGAAATGGACAGTTTTTGCAGTGTGGTCCGGGACCACCTCAGGGTCACCCAGGAGGAGCAGGAGAGGTCAGGTTTGGTTTCAGCCAGACCTGCTCCCTCCACGACCAGACTGGTGCAGAAACTGAAGATGGAGACGTGTCATTCAGAGACTTCTTATTTAACATCAACAGTCCACTCCCTGTTTGTTAGCCCAGTTAAGCCGTGGCCTTCACGCTCGGTGCCACACTGACACAAATAGAAACAAAACAACAGACAGGAGGTCAGTAATCTGAGCCGGACAACAAATGGAGCAAGGATCCGGAGCAACATAACGTCCTGTCAACAGAAAGCAGGCCGCCTCCTCCTCCTCCTGTGAAAGGGAATCTGTCGGCAGATGTCGAGTGGCAGGGAGCTGGTCAGAGTGGCTCTCCTCCTGCAGTTGTCTCCTCCTGGCCTGCAAACATTCAGAGCCGCCTCTGGAGTCCCATCTGGAGCGGCGTGAGGGCAGGGACAGAAAAGCTTGATGAAAAGTAGTTGTTACGTGAGACAAACGAGAAGAGACGAGGGGGCAAAAGTGAGAAATGATGGGTGCATTATTGCAGCCTCTGCAGAGAGCTCTGGAATAATGATGATCTCCTGCTTCCATAAATCCAACCTTATTGCACATTTCTTCCCCCCCCTATTTTGAGCCGTCCCCCCAGCAGGTTTCCTGATAACTACTCTTAGTTATTAGCCAAGGTGGAAGCTGGTTGGAGGGGCACAGGACGTCTGCTTTAATGTAGAACTCTTCATCAGAGCCGGAGAGGTGATAATTAGATCTGTCACTCGGCTTTAATATCTCCGAGTCGTGCTCGGCCTCGGGCTGGACGGTTGTAAAGAAATACCTTTTTGTCTCTGGAGCCGAGGGACTGAAAATACTTTTTTCAGCTTGATGTGCAGGTGAGGAGTGATGGTTCCAGCAGGGCTGCTGTGGCTGAATTATCAATAAAAACAGGAAATTTAATCCCCCTCTACATGCTGTGTGGGGCTTTAGAGTTTTAACCTCTTCAGTGTTGGGTCCTGTTTAATCAGAAAAACACAAAGTTCATTGTTTCAGTTTTCTGCAGGTCTGATAAAGTTCATGGCCGCTCTCCGGGGAGCTCATCGTCCAGCTGTTTTCAGGGAATCTGCTCCTCGTGACACGAGCAGGAAGTCTGTTCTTTCTCCTGGGCTGAGCTGACCTCATGGTGACTCAGGTAAGAGGAGCTCTTCCATGATGTCCCTCGTCACCATTCAGTAGTGACCAGCTGTTGGTAGTTTTGTTGGAATCATCACAGGCCTTCATTATTTAACCTCTGAAGAGAAGCTCGAGTGCTTTACTTATTTTCCATACAACTCCAGTCAAACCTTAACAGTTCCCCTGTAAGAATCAGCAGAATGTGTCGTTTTTGGAGCTCGTTGATTTGGCAGAAAATATCCCTGTAGACACAGAGACTGATTACCGGTGCTTTCTTTGATCCAGTTCTGTGTCTCTGTGTCTCTGGTCACGTTTACTGGTCCTTCTTCCTGTGGAGGGGTTTATGCTGTGTTTAAATCCTCCAGGCTTTGGGCTGAGCTGCAGCGAGATTAAAAAGAAAATGAAGTTCTTAACAGTGTTGCTGGTGTCCCCCAGAGGAGGAGTAAAACCACCTAAAGGACTGGACTTTACAAAACAAGTCTTTTAATTAGACACAGGAGAGGACACTGAAGACATCACCTGCAGATAAGCTGCTCAGCTGGGACAAAAGAAGAAGATTGAAGAACTTTTCTTGGGGGGGCTTGTTTTGGTCTTGTTCCTTAAGCTCAGAACCATGGATCAGGGTCTTGTCTTCAAGATGGAGGATAGCCTGAAGATGTCTTGTTTTATTGTCCTATAGGACTAAAAGACAAAAAGCTTTGAGGTAAAACAGAATCCTGAAGACCTGAGGGGCTTAGAGCCTGAAGGTGGTCTCTCATTGGACAGAGACTCGTTAGAGGAGGACAGTCATGATTGTGTCTCATGATGTCTCAGATTTGTGGTGGGTCACAGTTATCCTGCATGAGTCAGATCAGAACAGTCTAACATGTCCTCCTGTCCTCATACATGTCCTCCTGTCCTCATACATGTCCTCCTGTCCTCATACATGTCCACCAGGACCCCTCAGAGTTCTGTGACGTGACTGGACCACAGTACATGCAACGCCACGCCACAGATGGTCAAATAAATATGTAATCCCTGCGTCACATGGAGGCTCAGATAATCCTGTCAGACTGCTCTGCAGATCAGCTGTGTGTGTTTGAACATGTCTGAAGGTCATGTGACGTCACTGTAACACACCAACGACACTAAAGGGTTAAGCTAACTTCAGCTGGTTAGGCTTGATTTAAATCCTGACTTTTTAACGTCCACTCCTGACCTGTTTTACATCCAGGACAAATTACCTTTTATGGTCATCTGTCTTGTAACGTCCAAGTCCCCAAAATGTGTTTACTTTGTCCCATAAAAGCCCAGCATTACCTGGTTTTATGCCCAATGACAGCTGCGATTTAACGGCATCGTTCTGTGCTGGTGGAACAAACAGCCTGCTGTATGCTGCTCCCAGTGTGTTATGAGACAGGGAGTGGAGGGAAAGTCACCTCACACACCCAAACATCCAGAAACTGCAGGTTTCTCACCAGACTTTTAACATGTTCCTCGTCACAGTCATCCCAGCACATTGCTTCAGCTTTATTCTGCAACAAGAAAACGTTGGTTTTAATGTGAAAATAATGTCCCAGTGCTAACATGCAACACAACAGCATCACTCTTCACGCTGACTCATTATGAACATTCAGATTCATTCTGAGCAATTCACATTTAATTCCTGCTGACACAAGATTTATCCCATATTTCTGTTTTTATCCTGACATTAGGTTATATAAAGACAAGACTTTATGATTTTATTACTTGTTATAAAGTTTACATGTATAAAAAAACCACACAGTTCTAATTCAAACAAATTTCATTTGACTTGAGGTGATGTGAGGAGCAGGAAGAGTGACTGTCTGCTGGTTTCTCACCGTTAAACATCATTAAACACACACCTGTTGTGGTGCTGAACAGGTGCACATCTTATCTGTGCAGGAGGGCAGTCCGTACACTTACAGGTCCAACAAAGTGTTTGTATTCACAGCCGGCTCCCAACAAACGCAGGAAAGAAGACAAATATTGTTTTCCAAGAGAGAAACTATAACGACATGACATGAAAACACTTGTAGGAATAAAAAAAACGCAGCACTTCATCAACGTCAGTGCACATTTCTGATAATCCATAAATCAGATGAGTTTTAGTGGAACAAGTTGTTTTCAGGTGTGAGACGATCCATCATCATCCAAGCAGCCTGAAGCTGTTCAGACTGCATTAATGAGATGCTGCTCACCTTCCTGTCTTTACATTTACATACATGAAGCACAACAACGTGGTAAAGTACAGGAGCAAAATGGTCATAACTAGAAATAAAGCAGAAATATATAAATGGAGCAATGAATATGGGAATGATCTTTGATTAATTTCATTAAAAACAACATAAATTCAATAGAATTAAAGTACAAATCATAAATAAATGAAAGGCAGCAGAAGAAGACAAAATCTTTAATATCTGCCCCTTTTTTCTCAGATAAAATCAATCAAAAGTAAACTTCAAACTTCAATAGCAAAAAAAAAAACATGAAAAGAAAAAACAATAAAGGTTTGACTCCATCTTGAACACAAATCACATTATATTGTTACATATTTCTGTAATAAATTTACCTTTAACATAAATAAATACACTTAAAATGCACCAATTAGATTAAAAAAAGACAACTTTACATAATTTTTTATTTAAAAGTTTAGTTTAAAACAAAGGCAAGGAAGAAAACACTTCCCTGTGTCTTTGATACGTTCACACTGCAGGTCTTAATCCTCAATTCTGATAAATAAAAAAAAATCTGATCTTTTGGTGTGAACGTTCACATTACATTTTAAATGTGACCTCCATCAGACTCCTGTGTGAACGCTCCACAGCACTGATGGTTTGTTTACAGAGTTAGCATGGATGCTACTTTTAGCACGTTGAATCTGAAATTAATTAATTATTTGACCTGCTTGTTTAGTTCAGTGTTTATATCTGAACCTGCCTCTGACCGGATGCTCTGGTGAAGCATTTGATTTTTGGAACAAGCAACGAGCTGGAAAAAAAAAGTATAGAAAGAGTAACTTTAGGATCGTTTTAAACTGAACTTGAATCTAAACTGAGGCATGCACAGTAGATTTGCTACTGCCTGCCTCATTTGCATAACAAAGCAGAAATTCAGGGGATAAGATTATGGAATAATCTGGAAAGTGCCGGTAAAAATAAATAAAAAGAATTTTAAAAAGAAATGCATTGGGAAAAATAAAACCAGGAGCCAGAGAAATGTAAAAGCAACACATGGAAATAAAAGGACTTGTGAGAAAAATTATAAAAAAAAAAATTAAATACAATCATTTAAAAGACACTGCATGTACAAGTAAAATGAAAAATAAAAAATATATACTTTTAAAAACAGTAAAATGTGAATAATGTGCTAAATATATAATTTATTGGAACTAAGCTGGAAAAATAAATAAGAAGGTCAGTTAAATGATAAAACATGAGGTAAAGTTCTCTTTTTTAAATTTAGCTGGTGCATTTTAAGTGTATTTATTTATTTATTTATTTATTGGTCCATTTATATATTTCTGCTGTTATGTCATTTTGGGTGGTCTGTAGTAAAGGAGCAGGAATCCTCCCACAGGTGTTGCAGATGTTCTGCAGCTGTGCTGAACTCAAGCATCCTGAGACAGCAGAGGTCACAGACAGCTGGAGAAAACTGTCTCCGTTCTGCTGTGCAGTTTCTGAAATACGCTCCACAGTCCCCTAATTTCAAAACAAATGGAGAATAATTCCATTTAATGATCATTCCTCAGAGACTGCGCGCACATGCTGCGATGGTCCAAAGTTCAGATGACTAAAAGTTTCCCTTTCAAACTCTAAGAGAAATAATGTCTTCAAGCAGCGCTGCCAAACTTCCACTGATTTAACAGAAACTAAATGAGCTTTTAGCACAAACGACCAAAGCTGCAGTGTTCAGTGTGAAGCAGAGATTCTAAAACACTCAGACATTCCTGCAGTCCGACTTTAAAACAACAAACTCAACAATGATGAGAGTAATGGATCAGTGTCGCTGTGAAACAACTGCTTCCAAACATGAGGAAACATATTCATCTGAGAGAAATCAATACAAATACACAGAAACCAGCCTTGTTCTGAACATCAGCTGTTTGATTCAACGTTTTGAAGAAGTTCAGAGAGCAGCAAAATGTTTTTAAATCTTAGACAGAGCCAATAACAAGTGAACAGACAGAACCATAAAAAACCCAAACCAATCTGCTGAGGCAGATTCAAGAAAAACTCACATGTTGGAAAGTTTATTTTAAAAACATGAAGTAGAGATACAGTACATAATGTAGTTTGTTATTTAGTATTTACCAGATCTGCTTCATTCTTAGTACAAACAGTAGTTCTAATTAAAAAATATTTAAAGTTTCAATATGTTGGAGTGACTCTCTGCTACTCTTAGATTTCAGCTCAATATCTGTAAACCGACTGTTTTTGTCTACATGATTACTTTTTGTGTACAGAGAAAGAAAATATCGATACACTGAAATATGACAATATTACATACTGCTTGGATTTATAATTAAGTTGTAAAAAGAAATGTGAAATACAAACTCAGTTCTCACCATTCTTCTGATTACATAAAATAATTTGCATTTAATCAGATTTTGTGCATACAGGTGTGCTTTAAAACTAGACCTATATAGAGAAAAAAATAGCCATATATCATTTTCAGATTCAACTTTGTCATTGTGCAGAGTACAAGTACAGAGCCAATGAAATGCAGTTAGCATCCAACCAGAAATGCAAGTACGTATCATTTACATAAAGTGCTGAAGTATAAATATATACACATAATATAGCATATAAATATGCATATATAAGTATGTGTAGAGCAGCAACAAAGAATATATGAAGTGTAATAGTAATGCAAGTAAACAGTATGTACATAGTAAAAACAATAAAATACAATGAAATAAAATAAGAATAAAAAAAATACAAAGACAGTTGTGGGAGAGCAAGTAGAAGGAACAAAATGCAGTCATTGGGTTTTATCACGATACATAATAATATATTATATTGTGACCCCTGTAATTATATCATAGCATCAACACTTGGTTTGGTAAATTTAGGTTCAATTTTCTGACATGATTTCTCTGAAACTGATTTACTAAATTTTGGGGATGTTTTCAGCATTTTGTATGATTTGATTTCATGCTAATTATTCATAAAAGCTGATACAATCATTTAACACAGTGGTTCCTAATCTTTTTAGACTTGTGTACCCCCTGAGCCATTTTGTCATACCACTAGTACCCCCTCAGTCAAACGTGATGATTCTCCAAAACTATAATGTACAACAACTGATTATTAAATGAAAAGTATTGATTTAACCCCCTAAACTTGAACTTTTAATTCTCAGGCATTTTATTTCTTTCAACTCAACTGAAACATAAAGATAAATATGTTGCCTTGAAAGTGAATAAGTAATTAAATAAATAAACCAAAATACATTGTATTGTCCTAGATCTAATACACTAAATGAGCAAATTCCATGAGATTCTGCATTTTATACAGGATTCCATTTTGTGTCAATTTTGTTTGCATTTTCTGCATCGTAGAAATCACATATCTCAGTCCTATTTTTATTTATCTTTTACACACCTGGGAAATGTTTCCCCCTGTAATATGCTGGCGTAGCCCTGGTTGGGAATGACTGATCTAACAGACATGAAGCTGCAGAGCAGTGCAGACAGCAGACAGGGTTTAACACAGGAAAAAGAAGATTATTTTGGGTGAAATTGCAGCTCATCACATGATGCTGAGTCAGCGCCTCATTCAGCTGAAAGCAGATTAATGTTCTCCTGAAGTGAGGCTGTGGGAGGATGGGGGGTGGGCTACATGACTGATCGGACTCATTCCCGCCTCAGCTGAGCTCTGACCTCACACATCTGACCAATCGCAGAGCAGCGTCTGAACGGTGACGTCACCTGCTCCTCATCCCAGCCTGCTGAGAGCGCCCTCTGGCAACCGTCGCCATGGGAACTGTTGCACACATCCTGGGCGGTTGTCAAGGCAACCTGATTAAATAACCTCTTGTCTCATGCATCGCCTTGCCCCCCCCCGGCCTGACATTTGTTCTTGTGTTCCCGCTCAGTGAGAGGAATCAAAAAGGCCAAACTGTAGATTTCGGCTGCTGGTTTCAGTGAAAGCATCCCTCAGGAGGGGTGTGGGGTGTGTGTGTGTGTGTGTATGGGGGGGGGGGGGGGGGGGGGGCGCGCGGCTCATGTGAACAACTGACAGACTGAAAAGCTTCATTTATCATTTAGTGTTTGATTAAACCGCTCAGGTGGTCTTTGTTTCATTGTGTCAAAAGATTAAAAAAAAATCATCCTGAACCTCAAACAGAACGAGTGAATCTGTTCTGGCACTCACTCAGGTGTTTCCACCAACAGCAGCACTGAATTCACCACTCAATGGTCCTGTAAACAAAACTGTTTACCATCAATGTCCACCTGCCTGAGAAGAGGGGGAGACATGGACATGTCCTCACAGGGACACCAGGACACGTCTCATTCCCTCACAGCCACTCATCCTCTCTCAGAGGGAATTTAGAGCAACACATGAATCTAACCTGCATGTTTTCGGAAAGAAACCAGGGTGCACAGAGAAAACCCACATGTGCACAGGAAGAACATGTGAACTCTGCACAGGTCAGGAATCGAACCAACAACCTTTTCAATGAGCAATTAATGTAGAACCTGCTCTGTGTTTTGGGTCACTGACCTTTCTGAGCGCTCTGCAGATGATAAAACGTCGTCTGCTGTCCTCTCTGCAGCGCTGGGATCCCCAACACACTGTTGCCCATAGCAGAGATAACTGTTCTCCTCAGCCCGGACTCACTGAGCGATCTGAGGAGACAGGTTCCTCAGAAATGAAAAGATGAGCTCTTCCTGGCTGCAGGTCGATGTTTCCTTTAAATGACGTCTTCTAGTCCTCAGCCAAGCAGAAAAGTAGAGCAGGCAGCTTCAGGTGTGGAGTCAGAGCTCAGAGCTGGATGCTGCTCAGCTTTTTCATCGCAGTAATTTGATGATAATCCAAGCAATGAGCTGCGCTTAAGATGAAAGCAGGTTAACAACACAAATCAACTCACAGCAGCTCAGGATTCAAAATAAAACAATCTTCTGTGAAAGAATCTACATTTTAAAAGAATAAAAGCTGATTTTGATGTGATTTTAACAGGTGGATTTGGTTCTGTTCTGAAACAGGTTTAATCTGATAGGAAGCAGCTCAGAGATGCTGCGGATTCTAAATAAAAACCTGAGGAATGATGGCTGCTCAGTCATGACCCACCAACTGTGTGAAGCTGCCATCTAGTGTGAATCATCATAAAAACAATAAGACATGATGAATCTGGGTCATAAAGAATCAGATCTGACAGAGACTGAACCTCATCCTGCAGGGACGAGGACAGACCCCCCAATGCTTCAGTTTAATCTGGTTAAAATGATTCAGTTTCCTTCAGCTTAATGATTGATTTATTAAAACCTACTGTTAATAGTAGATATACTGTAACTTATTGAAGCCCCCCCCAAAAAAACAAATAAAAATATTTTTCTCAAAAACACATTTTTAATATTTGTCTTTGAAAAACAAAACAGAAAAATAAATAAATAAAACACAGGTCATTGTGTTCTTTCTTTTCCTCATATGCACATGAATGTGTACAAGTTTCAACTTTATGTAAAACCTAAAGGTCTCAACTTTCCACTCACTGAATGAACATGTTTCCACTGAATTCAGGTTAAAAAAAAATAACAAGAAAACATCTAATTACGTATACAGGAAAAACACAAATTCAGTTTAAATCTCTACATTTGCACAAACACTACTGAACATTTTATTAAATGTATTAAATGTTAGCTAAAGGCATCAAAATAGTAGGTAATGAGCAAATTGCTAAAAGTAGCAAAAATATTAATGAAAAATAAATAAAAGTAGCAAAATGCTAGCTAAAAGAAGAAAAATATTAATGAATAAAAGTAGCAAAGCATTACTGATTAAATAAAACTAGCAAAATTTTCATTTCTTTTATTAAAGGAGAAATAAAAGATGTGATGTTAAACCAGTGTTTGATATCACAGATGTTTGGATTTTTAATTTACAGCTGATGTTTGTGACGCCTGAAGACTCGGAGTAAAGCTCTAACCTGCAGAACAAGAAGAAAATCTGTGATTTCAGGCAGATATTTGTCTTCTCAACAGTCATAGTGAAGGTATAAATGTTTGTAGCCCCCCTCCATCAGCAGAACGGAGGTCACAGAGCAGAGGAGGCCGACAGGAGAACAGCACATGTTCTGAACGTTTCCCCACCATCAACTCTCTGGGCTTGGAGCTTTTCCTGGTCTCGGTGGATAAAACTCACCTCAGAATGTTGGATACAGTGAGTCAGATGAGCTGAGGATCACATTTTCTGCTCTGCCTTCACCCCCCCTCTTTAAAGTCTGTTCTATAAAGAAAGAGCCGGTGGGCTTTGTGCAAAACAAACGCTTCAAATCGATGCTGGAACTGTTGGTTTGGACGTGACTAACTGCTGGATGCTGCAACACAGAAGCTGGATTTACTGCAGGTTCAGAGGGAGCAGCTGAAGGTGACGTCCTGCAGATTTACAGCTTTGTCAAGTACGGACATGGAGGACAAGATGAGAAGTGATGCTGCAGATTCATGTCTTTCATTATTTAAACTATAATTTAATCACATTTAGTTACAATCAAAAAACAAACTTTAATTTCAGTGGAACCAAAAGTAAAAAAGAGGAGTTTAGTGCAGGACAGAAAGAGGTTAAAGAGGGAAGTGGAGACAAGATGATAAAGAGACTCTGATGAGCCATCATGGTACCTGAACCAGCACTGATCACATCACTTTGATTAGATTACATCATCCCTCTTCAGCTGTTTGACGTCTCCTCGTTAAGATATCTGGTGTCACACCCAAACACAAAGAATCAATGAGTGAAACTAACTAAACAGGACATCTATAAAACCATTTATTGAAATAAGAACTTGTTTATAAACAATTTATTGTTTTTTTTTGCAGGAAAATCCACTCAGGATTCCTGTCCTTCCTCCAAAAACACAAAGACGGTGATGAAATCTGTGCGAGGTGCCACAGAAATGATTCACACATTTTTTTCCGGAGTTCTTCTAACACTTGTGGCTGAGGTGGAAGATAAATTCTGTGGAGAATGATGATGAGCTCAGAATAAAAATATTACAAACCTCCTGCAGATCCTGCAGCTACAGAGACTCGTCAGACAGATTAAAATTTCAGCCGGTGCTTCCTTTCAAACTGAATCCAGAGTGAATTTTGAAGATGTTCAGCTCTGGTGTGGGACATCTATCTGAACGCAGCAGGAGGGTGAGGGTGGGGGCAACAAGGCTGCAATCGTCACCTTCTTATGAGGGATTAATGGAGCTGGTTTGCAGGCAGGTGGATGCTTCTTTTAAATTCAGCTGGCATCTATGGCACGGTATGAAGGCCACAATTAAGACTATTGCACAAACAGTAGTTGCTACATCCTCGATCAGCAGCTGGCCCCGCTAACTGAGAGGCTAGCGCTGTCAAATGTGGAGACTTCATTTGTGTTAGCATTGGAGAGGCTAGCCACTAGCATAGATAAGCTGTCTTTAGCATTGAAAAGGCTAATGGTGGATTCACACCAAACACGTTTTAAGCTGCAGGAGCAGCCAGTTTATATGCAAAGTTATAGCAGATGCAGGTCCGTTTTGAGCGGCTTGCAAGGAATGCAGAAGGTGCGGCAGAGCATTTTCCGTGCATGCGGTGTGGCGAAAGAGTTCAAAAATCTGAACTTTTGAAGATAGACGCGTCTTGGCAACCAATCAGAGAGACTCATTTTTCCATGTGACAGTTTCCTGAATGTTGCTCCCAGACAGACAGTCAGGAGATCTTTAGCCGAAATCAATCGTCTGTAGTTTATGTTCTGGCTGGAGATATAAACACTGATGCCGGTCATCAGCTGACTGCAGTGTTAAACTGGGCTTGGGACAAAAAAAGTCAGTCAGCTCACAGCTCCTGGTGTGACGAAACTAACCGAACAAATCACCTCTAAATCACCTGGTGAATTAATTATCTGCTGTACGCAACGTTCGTTTGCTCTGAAGTTAACAAAGCAAAGCCATTTTATTTATTTTATCTTTATTTCATCTGTGGTTGAGACAGACCAGAAAAAGACCCAGACGCTCCTCCCTCTTCAGCGGCACGTTTAGTCTGTGTCCCGATGTGAACATGGTGTGTCCAACTGGAGGCGGTGGGCGCTTTTTGGCCGCTCAAAACGCGTTTGGTGTGAACCCACCATAACAAAACAGGCTGTGGAGAAGAATCTGATGTTTCTTTAGAATTTTTTGAGTTGCTATCAAAGAGAGGTGAAGATAGTATTGTTTTCATAAACAAAGACCAGGAAGTTTATTTTATTAAAGAGTTCTCCTTTGATGTTGCTTCCTGTGTTATTTTGGGTGAACAAAGTTCAAAATGAAACAGGCCAGCTGTGTTACAAAATGGGTAAATATCATGTGTATTATGGTAATTTTCTTCAGTATAAAGGTGTTTTCTTTGAAGGATAGGCATGTCACACGTGATCAAATCATGCAGTCTGACTCACCCCCCCCCCCCCCCCCCCCTTCATCTCTCCATCGATTGCTTCCTCCCGGCTGTTCCCGTGGCAGCAGCGAGGTGCAGCTCAGCCAAGTTTACTCACCGTGCCAATCGAATGTGTTGCTGGCTTGGAGAGTGATAAATGCTCAGCTGTTGCCGCCATCGTTTGGCGGCTCGCTAGCACACTCAGTGAGCCACAGTCCTTTTTTTTTTTTTTGGTTTTTATTGTTGACATTTGTGGTTTGTCACAGCTTGAAGTGTTTAGTGACATTTTGTAAGCAGCCACTGTCGAGTTGACTCTTGAAGTGTCTTAATTTAATTCAGTTCTGGCTGGCTCGATTTCTCCCACACATCTGAAGGATCTGAATCTGAGCACAACCCAGGAATGTCAGAGAATAACTCGGTCCAAATAGAAACGATCAGAACCAACATGTGGACAGGATCGATCCTTTAGTTTGTTTCTCTTATTTAATGCTTTTATGCAGCTTTCTACTTAATTTAGCTCCCATTTTACTTCTTTTAGCTCTTATTTTGCTACTTTGAGCTAGCATTTGACAGGTTTCCCACTTCGACATTGCAAAAAATATCCATCTAACCAAGTTTTAAAACCTTATATTCAGGCAAAACGTCTTTTTCATCTTGTTTTGAGACTGATTTACTCAACAAGAACTGATTGTGTCAGAATAATAATCTTGTTTTCAGAA
>JARVGW010000221.1:3842905-3866906 GCA_031762495.1 Anablepsoides rubrolineatus
CAATGCCTTTGCAGCATCTAAAAATGTAAAAATAAGCTCAGGCGAACCTTTATAATGGTAGGACTTAAAGGGTTAAACTGTCACTTTCCACTCAACCTAAAGAAGGGAAATAATTTACAGCCATGTGTTTCAGGTTTGAGCTTCACAAGGCGGTGCTCTCCCTTGTTGGCCATTAAAGCGACGCCTCGCTGAGGGTGCTGAGTAACTCCAGCTCTGAGCTGCCACCACAAATGCTGTCATGAAGAGCAGCGCAGGATTACCAGCCAGCCTCCTGCTAATAGTTTTCTGAATGTTTCTTTGTACCTCCAACGAGCTGCCCGAGTCACTGAAACACTGAAATGTTCATGAATATTTCCTTTTGCTTAAAAATCTGCCTCCAGTGCACAAAAGGCTGCTCGATAAATCAATCTCCGACTGTAGCCGGGCCAGTCCACACCGTTAAAACAATAAAAATCTACTTGAGTTCTGCAGCGCAGCTATTGATTTTAATCCAGCGTTCCTCCTTTAATCAATCATCTTTCAACAGCATTAATTCCTCGTTTCTTTAGTGCACGAGGCGAGGCGAGGCGAGCCGGTCAGCCCTGCTCCGAAAAGGAGACTGCTCTTCAACTCTTTTCTTTCACACCAAGCTGCAGAACAAAGTATTTCACAATGCTCCTTATTGATCTTCTTGGAATTAAAACCAAAAAAATACTTGCTAATAACCTCACTCAGTTTGCAGACAAGCTGAGATTGAGAAAATATTAAACATTGATTTTTTCCCCCCTCCTCCACTTCACTTGATTTCCAGAACAGCAGACACTTTCAGAGAAGTGTTTTTTTGTTCTCGAGTCAGAGCTCCTCACTCGGAAGTGATTGGAGCCGAGAAGACGAGGGAACCTTTGCGTGATTGCTTCATTCATGACTTTGTCTCGTGTGAGGATGCTTTCATTCAGGGCATCTTATCTGGACCGCTGGCTGGGATTGGATCAGCACCACTCGCAGCCTGAGATCTACTTCTGCTCCAGTTTTACATTTCTTGCTGTTTGCAGACAGAAGTAAGTAAAACTTTAATGATATAGAACCTTTCAAGATAGGAATCACAAAGTGCTTCAACAAACACAAACAACAGATTTAAACAGAAATAGAATTGAAAAAGATATATTTTTAGCAGGCCTTTAAGAGTCCACAGAGTTTGGTGATCTTAAACTCAAAGGAAGAGAGTTCCAAAGTCTTGATCTGTCTCCTCTAGTCTTTAGTTTTGTCCAAGGAACAATCAGCACATCTTTATCACAAGACCTCAGAGCCCTGACAGGAGTGTAGAAATGTAAAAGTTCAGAGATGTAGTGTGGTGTCTGACCATGCAGAGCTCACCAAGTCAAAACCAAAATCTAGAATTTCACTCGATAATGAACTGGGAGCCAATGCAGTTGGATTAACAGGAGTCACATGGCAAAACAGACTGCAACTGGTCCAGGGAGGTTTTAGTTAGGCATGTATACAACGCATGGCGGCCATCTTGAACGTGTTGATTCCAGTAGTTAGCCAGGTGCATCCAAGGATTATCCAGTGCTTCATGAGACTTTTTGCTAACAGACAGCAGCCTGATGAGCAGGTTCTAAAAGCAGGAGCTGCATGATTTCCTAACAGAACTTTTAGCTCGCAGCGTGTAAGTCATGCAGCAGCAGTGGGAGCAGTTAGCTTTACACCAACCTGTCAACGCCGCTCGGTTTGAACTTCCTCTTACCCTCCAGTGCTGTCAACACGGCTGACGAAAGCAGGGAAACACATCAACCTTACAAAAAAAAGAGTTCTGATTGGTGCTGAGAGACGAGGCTGATGGAAGCTGAGCAAAAACAAGCTCTTCATTAGAAACTCTTGGATTTCTGCTCATTTAAGCAATTATCTGTGAGGTCAGTCACTGAGCAGTGATGCTGCTGCAGGTCAGGAAATCCAGGAAATATAAAGACAAAACTGCAAACATGAAACACCTTACACAATAAGAAGACGCATTAAATTACATTTCCTGTAAAGAATGCTAGTGTGAATGCCTGTTGCTGAAAACTTTTGCTGAAAGCTGCTGAAATTGAGCTGAAAATGTTTAATAGCAAAAGTTTTATTGTAAGTAAAACTTGATAAGCTGAAAGAAGCAAAAACAAAGCAGAAAAACAGTGAAAGGGAGATGAAATGTAGCTGAAATAGCATAAAGAAGCTTAAAGCTAAAGTAGCTGTATATAGCAGAAAGCAACTGTAGGAACCATAAATCACTCAAATTAGCAGAAAGAAGCACAAAAAAGTAAAAATTAGCAGAACAGAAAAGGACAGAGCTAAAATTCTAGAAAAAAACTAAAATTTGAAAAAAAAGGTAGATAAAATTGTCAAGGAATTTAAAAAGAGCAAAACCAGAAGATAATGTGTAAGGTTCTGTAAAGATTTAGAAACATTATGAAGACATTTAGAGATGTTGAAAAAAGCTTCATTCATTTTCAATGGCAAAAAAGTGGCTCAAAAAGTGAAATAGCTAAAAAAGTATAAAAAGCAGAACTACCAAAAGTCATAGGGGGAATATTCTGAATGAGCTGAACATTTTGATACATGAATTGTTGAAATAGTATAAACATTGTGGAACGAGAAAGGGGCCAAAAAATGTAGAGAAAACCTGATCTTAGTGTGAATGCTGTGAGGCGTTCACACTGATAAGATCCATCTCTCTGCAATGCAGGAGGATTTCTTTAGGTTTGATCCTAACAGATCTCCAGAGCTTCTGATCGTCTCTTTATGGCGTCTTCGTGGTATTTAGTGACGTTACTCAGCCGAAGTCCTGTTTCCACTGCAGAAAGTTCAGAAGACAAACATCATCAGGGACCAGAATGGTTTTGTTTTCCCGTCGGACGCATCCTGTGGAATCTGTGCCACACTGAATTTAGAGCGAAGCGATCCTCTACCGATCTGTAGCGGTGATAAAAAAGCTCAGTGAGTGTAAAAAGGTCAGTGCACTTCAGTTTGAACAGCATCAGAGTCTGTTTGGGTCATAAAGTTTTAACCTCCACAGCACACAAGCAGAAAGATTTGTTTACATGCCCACTTTGTGCAGATTTGTAGAATTTTACAGGAAACGCTCAGAAACAAAGACTGCTTCTAGTTTATCATCTCCTGATCAAGATGAAAGTTTTATTTTAGCTTTCAGCTCAGACTGACACCAGCTGACATATAAAACAGACCTGATGTATTTCTCTTTCTTACTGAACTGATGAAATGTAAAGTTTTTAATACAAACAGCAGTGAAAATTAAATGATCTGATGTAAAATCAACTTTTTGTTTGAGTTTTATATCATGTTATGATGTTATCCTCTCATCACAAACATATCCAGAGTCTTGCTTTGATTCATTCATGCATGTTTGAGAAATCCTGTAGTGTCCTGAGGCAGCAGGCAGGGGAGCAAAATCAACCAGTTGGGTCTAGAACCACCTTTGGGGCCAGCTCCTCCTCTGGTTTGTGTCTCCAATCTGAACTTCCTTATCACAGAGCACACACACACACCCCCCGGCCCACCCCACGACTCCTGCAGGCTGTCGGCAGCAACAACTAGCAAATATATAAACAGTGTGTATCAATGTCTGTGTGTATATATCTATAATATGCATGAATGTATGCAGGTATATTTATATCTAAATGTATGTATGGGTATTAACTTATTTATGCCCGCTTTACAAACAAATTATAATTATTTTATTATTATAGGGATATGTATCATGTTGCTGTGTCTTGTATGTATTTTCAGACGCTGGGTGTGTGGCCTTGTGTTCTCTTGATGTATATTTGATATATTTCGTTTCAATCTTAATCATGTTTCTTTTTTCCTTCTCTTCTTTTTTTTTTCTTTCTTAAAAAAAATCACTGGTGATGAAGAAATTAAGAAACTAATATTTAGTTCTTTTTTCTACTGAAGTGATAAAAAAAATGGAGACCCTCAGAATGTCAATGTGACATGAAACAAAACTCTTTTCATCCACAAGATCTGACGAGACCCCCATTAAAACCACTTGAGGAAATATCTGTAGAGCAGGAAAGTAGATCATAAGAGAATGAATGCTTTTTATGAATACATAAAGCCTTGCCAGCTTTATACATGTCAAAAAAATAAAAAAGATTAAAAAATACCTTTGAGGAAATGTATTTTCAGATGCCAAGGATGACACGGTTCATAAGAACTGGTTAGACTTCAATTTTGAAAGTAACCCTCCAACAAAAAACATATATATTTGTGCAAATCACTTTATGGATCATAACTTTCTGAACAAAAGGGAATTTAACAGTGGACTAATAATAAGATTATCACTAAAAGACGATGCAGTTCCAACACTCAGGACACAAACATTATTGTCACCTGTCCAGGTAAGCTGAAAAACAACTCGTTTTGGTCTGTGTGTGATCTACGGTTAGCGCTCTTGACTTACTGTATAATACAATCTGTACTCGTTAGTTGGCTTCCAGCACATTTTAGTAATGAATAAATTAGCTTGATGTATGTGTGAAGATGACTGATCTTACCAGCTAAAACATCGTCTCTGTAATCGCTCCGGTTCTTCAGAAAATGTAGTTTTCATGTTCAGTTTTATCCAGATTTGCTATTTTCCAAAACCGATACAATATTTTATAATGTTGCTGCTTCTTTTTTATTATTATTATTATTATTATTATTATTATAAGTCTGCTATGATGCTTCAGGTTGTAAACAGTAGAGAGGAGCAGCTGTGATGACACGCTGAAATGGGCGGGACAGGATCTGAAGGAGGTTCTTAAAGAGACAGAGGCCAATTTCAAGGTGTTTAGAAACAGATATGATGTGAAGTCAAGTTTATTTTCTATTTAAGCGTACAGCATTTTAATAACTGAAGGTAACAGTTACTTTTTAATGGTATAGAATTTAAATCAATGCCTGAGAAACAAATATCAGCCCTTTAAACTTTCCAATCATTGATGGGATTGATTTTTTATTGTATGTTTTGTTTTTTTGTTGTATATAGTTTTGTTTTTAAAATGAATACATTTCTAAATATAATTAAAAAAATCAATGATTAAACACTTTCTTCACCAATCAAATGAAAATAAGTTAAATGTTTATTTGTTGACACATTGAAGCTGAGTTTGTCCTGTTGGACAGAGCTCCTGTCTCTGTGCAGACTGACTGTTGCAGCGTCCTCCTGCAGCTCGTTTAGATCGTGCAGCAAAGCTCATCAACTCCTAATGTTTGTTTGCTTCAGCTTGTTTCTATTTGATCCCCATTAAAACGCTGCTCCGGTCCAAACGGGCAGCGCCAACAGAGACTGCCAATTTTTATTCTCAACATGTTGTGTGGCGGGAAAGTTTGGACCGTGAGAGGCTTTTATGTGACAAAATGTTATATCACAGTTATCACTTCTGATGTCACATGAATCAAAGCAGCTCTTTGATTCCCTTCATCAGCTTTGCTTTTGATCTCTCCATCAGTTGGAAAAAATAACTTCTCCACTCATTTTCTCTGAAAGCATCTTCATGACAAGAGCAGCAAGCTCGTCACATTTTCCCCTCTCAGCTGTTTGATTCAGAGATTTAATTATTTAATGAGTGGATCCTTGACTCCCCCAACACACACACACACACACACACACACACAGACACACACCTTTGCATTTATGTTGGGTCACAACCTAGAAGTGACCGAGGTGACATATAGACAAACTGTTAAAGCATCAGCTGTAGTTTCCTGAACCTTTCAGCTTCTTCTGAAGAAACATTAAATCTGGCATCGTTTTATTCATGCATTTAAACACAGCTCCTTTAACAGCTAAATAAATTAGTCTCTTCATCAAGTGTCACAACCTCAGAATCAAAATGACAGCAGATTTTTTTTGTTTTAATAACTCAAACCACCAAGTATCACAGGGTGTTTCACAAATAAGTCAGAGATGCAGACAAAGCTTGTCAGGAGGGGAAAAAGTGACACAAATGAAACAAAAGGATCTGAGATTGATGTTAAAACTGCTGGAAAAGTTTTTCATGGTGGAATCTGACTGATAAAAAAACTTTGAAGCTTAATCTGGGACCAGTTTGTAGGTAAAAAACGTCACATTTTTTTATTGTATCGGACCTCTGGGAAGAGAACCCATGCAGTGGCGTATGCTGCAGCAGGAGGGGTTTCCCCAGGAGCTCGGTGCGTCTCAGGAGCTACGAATGGTCTGTGCGAAAAATGAACACCGAAAAACCACGTGACGGTGCGTCGACTGGTCGACTGCCAAGCGACCATGCTGAGGCCTTAGTATCCGGGTGTCTTGTTCACGAGTGAAGGTAGGATGGAGAGGAAGATTAGGGCCTCGTCCTCAGTAATGAGGGTGTTGCTTCGGTCAGTCGTGGTGAAGTAAGAGCTGAGTCCAGAGGCAAAGCTCTGGATTAACTGGTCTGTCTTTGTTCCAACCCTCACCTGTGGTCACGAGGTGTAGATCATGATCAAAAGAACCAGATCCTGGATACAAACTGCTGAAATGAGTTTCCTTCGTAGGGTGGGCCGGGCTCAGCCTTAGAGATAAGGGGCGGAGCTCCGTCATCTGGGGAAATTCAGAGCAGAGCTGCTGCTCCTCCACATCGAAAGAAGTCAGTTGAGATGGTTCATCTGATTAGGGTGCCTCCCTTTAGAGGTGTTCCACATGTCCCACTGGTAGGAGACCTCAGGGAAGACCCAGGACTTGCTGGAGGAATTATGTATCCTCTCTGGTCTGGGAACGCCTCAGGGAGAGGGAGGTCTGGGTTTCTCTCCTGGACCTGTTGCCTCTGCGACCCGACTATATATAAGTGTCAGAAAATGGAGTTGAGGTGCAGATGATGAAGCTTTAGCCTCACAGTAAGTCTTCGTCACTTCTCCAATGTGCTGACTAGTATCTCCTCCCACGTCTTCATCACAACGACTGCCTTCACATGAACCAGTCTCATGCTTTAATACAGACAATGAAGTGGACATATTCTCCCACAGAGAGAAACTCTAAGTGTGTGTTTGTGTGAGAAAGAGAGGAGGCAGCGGTGGGAGGGAGTCATTGTACAGGAGGTCTGAACAGATGGATCAGGTGGGACGCAGCAGGTTTTCAAAGAGAGCATGGTCCTGATGTTCACGGATAGATGATTTAACCACTTGGGATCCAAACAGAACCAGAACATAAAGGAGAAAACTGTTTGCTTTTTTTCCCCTGTTTATTTTCCTCCGTGTTTATCATGTCAAACAGCAGGCTGCGATTATGAAAAAGTAATTATGATGTGTCTGACTGAGCACATCAAAGAAAGTGTTGCCAATGAGCAGAAAAAAAAGAAAAAGAATCCACTCAGATTAAAAAAAGGAAGTGACACAGCACTACTGAGTGCATTAGGAGGCAGCGTGTGCTCACTGTACATCCATCATTCATTTAACCACAGTGGGGGAGAGAAAACAGCCACCGCTGACAGAGGAGATGTGGAAAGGAATAAACATCATTTCCATTAAAGAGGCATCGGCAGAAGAAAAATAATTAGTGAGAGGCAGAGCTCTGCTGGGGCTCGGCTTGTGTAACCAGGGGTGGATCCCCGAGTGGGGGTCCGGCCTGGAGCCACACAGTTCCACTGTCAGAGACAACAAAACAGGGGAAAAAAGGGCTTAATGAGCATCAGAGGGCAAAAATAATCAGGTTAGTTTAAACTGAGTGTCAAACCTGTGCCTGTTTAAAATGCAGAAATTGGTTTTCTAATAAAATAATAAACTTTGTAAAAAAAAATGAATGTGCCAAAGTCTTCAGTCAAATTTAAAGTTGTCTTTGGATTTTTTGACAATTTTTTTATTACGCAGCATTTTATTTTTTTTTGTTTTGATGTAAGGAGTTTTATCTAAAAATCTGACCTCAAGTGAACTGTTTGTTAAACAGAAACAGCTGAGCAGAAAACTCAACTCTAGGAACAAGAGTGGACCAAACTCAATTTCTTGTAGAAATTTTTGGTTTTATTCTAGATTTTAAATTAGGTTTTAGGCATTTTATTCTTTTTAATCCTTGTTTTTTTTACTTGCTTATATTTTTTTTATTTGAACTGTGATTCGTACAGCACAGGGCTATTCAACTAAACTTCTCCAGAGGTCAACAGCTAAAGAGCTGAACATCCAGCAATTACAATCAAGATGGGTTACCTTTGAAACAGTTTATTACATTTTTTATTTAATCATGAATACATCATACAGAACCCTATGTAATAACAGTAGTGATAATAAAACAATATCAAAGAGCAAAAGAACACAGGCCTCCTGTTTAACACAAATGTTTTAACATTTTTAAACCAATTTTATTTTCACTTTCATTGTTTTATCTTCAGCAGCTTGTCTTGAGTGTTCATAGGAATGGTTTTTACCAGCTTCTAGTCAAGATTCTGATGTTTCTGTAGACACCAAACATGTCTATGTCTAACTGGAAGTGAGTCACTTCTGACAGTACAGTTCAGCACATTATCCAAAAAAGAAAAATATATCTGGACAAAAAGCAGAAACTCACACTGAAGGGATCATTTTTTTACCCAAAAATATTAGACTAAAACCAGCATTTAGTCCTGTGGAGCAGTAAATTACTGACGCAAACATCATTTTTCTGCTGCACACATCAATATCTGAAAGCTTTTCTAAAGCCTGACCTGAATAAAAGCTGTCATCATGCTTTAATAGAACCTAAAACAAAACAAAACTTCTATCAGATTCATTTCTTTGAGTTTTATTTAAAAAACAAATGTTTCTACTATCCAAACTTTCTGACAAAGTTGTCCAAGTATTTTAACAAAGTCTGGATAAAAAAAAGGTTCCAGCAGCATTTATTATCCTCATGTTTTTTTTTCAACTTATGCAAATCAGACATGAATCTTAAAGTATTCCATTAATCTTGTCTTCTCAGTCTTTATCTGTTGGAGGCTGGAGCAGAATTTAAAGTCTGATACTTTTACAGATCACTACTTTTGCAAACATTTCAATGCATTTAAAATGTAAACTGTGCCTGTTTATGTGCTGATGGTTGTGATATGGTTAATCCCGGTGGATCGGCGTGTTCTGGCTGTTTCACAACATTGTATCAAGTGTGACAAGTCATATTCTGCTTTTTCTGTCAGTGGATCTGGGCTCGTTTTCAAGTCAAACACATTTCTCTGGTGTTTCTGTTTAAAGTTTATGATCCAGGTCATAAAAATATATGTATCGCTGCCTAATAAATGTGTGTTTGCACAAGTTTCTCTCAAAGCTGCAGGAGGAGGAGCAAACTGAAAATGATGAGTAATAAGAGGGCTTTAATGGTTATACATTAGCACCTTCAATTATCCTTTCTGACCAGAGTTCAGTTGTTTTTAGCTGATTCTCAGCAGAACAGACACATTAGATGATACTTACAGACCTGAATACAAAGTTCAGACATTTTTTCCAGAGGTAAACCGTGGGCAGAACGTACACAGAAAGAACACAGTTAATCCACTCAAGACGTAACAAGATGTTCTTTATAATTTGTCCACTTTCAGCTGTTTAAATCGTATTAGTCTACTTTCCTTTTAAGACTTTTATGCACTCTCCAGTCTCATTACTGACACATTTACTCTTACATCAGCTCAGACCTCCTTTTCCATGAAGAACCCCTGAAGCTCTCCTACCTTTTACTCACAATTACTGTGGAATAACGGCTCCATCACGGAGCTGTCTGCTGCCTGAACGCTCCGATACATCTGCTCGCTCAGCGCTGTTCACCAGTCCACCCCATGAGATCAAACGGCTTGATTAAGGTCTGAGGACATTTGTAAAAAAAAAGCAGCAGTTATTCTGTGACAGCGTCCTCTTTTATGTCTTCTTCAGAGGACTTGTTAATGTGACACAAAGATTGGGTGAGGCCTAATGGTCGCCGCATCAAAAGCAGCACTTACACGTGTCATCTGGAGTTTGTTGTTAAAAACCCTCACGAAGCAAACAAACAGGCTCTCTGCTGCACAGATCACAACTTGTAAAGCTTCGTCTCTTCTGTCACGTGTGATATCTCACACTCAGGTCAGTAATAAAGGTTTCTGTATTGTTTGAAAACATAAAATATAGTTCCAACAATGAAGTTCTGTTAAATCAGCTACAATCATGGCTGATGTTAGAATAGTTTAATGAAATCAATACATTTGTTTTCCAGTCATGAAGATAGTCTGAACTACAATGTTTGCAGATGATCTGTGGGTTGAGAGATTCTTTATTTTTAATGTCCTATAGGCTCTGTGACAACATGAATTTGAAGCTGAGTTTTTAAAAAGATCTGAGAGATGGCCCTGTATACCTGTGTGTGTGGGATCAGGTGGAAGAGAGCTTGGAGAGGTGGGGGTGTACACTAGAAGGAAGAGGAATGAAAATCTATCTGCCAACCCATCCATCCACCTTTCTATACATTTTCTAACATCCATCCATCATATACCCCTCCATCCACCCACCAACCTGTCCATCCATCCATCCATCCATCCATCCATCATATACCCCTCCATCCACCCACCAACCTGTCCATCCATCCATCAATTGATCTCAGTTTAAAGTAGCATTAAGCCAGTGGGTGATCTGGATTTCATTTCAGTTATAGTTCTGAGTCTGAGTTAAACAAAAAGTTAATCTAAGCATCAGTTTTAATAAAGTTAACTTAACCACAGATGAGTCAGAAATGTAGTGAAATGATGAATTAAACTACATTTCTTTGAATCCCTCCTCCTGGTTTTCCTGAAAAGCGAGTCAGAAATGTTTTTTTTGTCTTTTCAACAAGCGGCCCGTTTCCTCCTGACAGATCTGTGGCTAACCGTGAGCCATTTTTCGCTTTGTTTCTCTTTAATTCAAAGCCGTCTCTCCAGATGAGATTGGTGCAGACGAGGTTGGCTGACTTGGTTTTGAAGTACCAGTGGGGGGAAAGAGGGGTTTCACATTAAAGAAACAGCTTTTCATGAAATCTGAAGGAGGATTTTGTGCTCTGCTGACTTTCCTGCCTTCTTCTTCAGCATCTCTGCAAAAAAAAAAAAAAAAAGATCTGCATTGTTTAAATAGTCAGAAAACGAAGCTGCAAATAAGTTAAAAACAGTAAATGTAGTGTTCCAGTAAAAACTGACTGTGACCCTTAGAAGAAATATTTACAACCATGCCTGAGATTAAAGAAAGATGATTTCTGCCTTTTAAAACCCCTCCACCAATTTGTCAAGTGTCAGCCTCTGCTCTTGTCTCATATTTCACTCCTCACTTCACAATTACCCTGCAGCAGTGAAAGGTTGTCAGAGGAACTCTCCAACAAATTCTCTTAGCTGTTCAACAGAAATGTACATAAAAAACTGTCTTCCTGGTTTTTGCCTCTTTATTAATATTTTTAACTGATTCAGTTGAGTTTCCAGGATATTACCTGTCTGAAAACTCTTATTTTGGAGCAAATGTTCTATTCAGATTTTCTGAGTGTTGGTCCTGAAAGCTCAGAAAGCCCACCCCAGGTCTGCTCCTCAAAGCAAAACAAATGTCTCCTCCTGTTGGTGGTCCATGAGACCTTCTGAAGGTACAGGAGGTGATTTAAAACGCTCCACAATTATATTTTCCATCACCTCGTGTGTGTGTGTGTGTGTGTGTGTGTGTGGGGGGGGGGGGGGATGGGTTTTTCCTACAACGTGGGGAAAATTTTCCCCAAAAAAGCAGCCTAACTGCAACCTGTAATTTACATTACATGGGTTAGGATATAAAGTCTAAAAAAAAAAGAATGGAAGTCAATGCATGGTCCCCACTGGGCTCAAGAACAAACGTGTGTGTGTGTGTGTGTGTGTGTGTGTGTGTGTGTGAGAGAGAGAGATTCCTAAACACAGAATGATAGATTTTAAAGCTCAGGTGTATAAATTCAGATTTTTCTAGAGAAACTCATCTAATGAAGCAGGAGGGAGGGCCAGAACGGCACCAGGAGGCAGACGAGTGAATCCAACAGAGGAAACAAACGGACCAGACCAGGAAATGGGCCGCAGACTCACATGTGAAGAAGCAGGGTCCGGTTGGGAGGGCCGGTGTTTCACTGAGCTAACTGCTCACACTGGCAGCGACGGGGATAAAACTCCAAGCTCATTAAAGCCACCCTGAAGGCTTTCAGAGCGTGCTAAGTGAGCTTCTCAAGTCGTGTTGTTGTGACTCACTGCAGGGGGGATTTGTCAGCTGCAGTCGGTCACCAAAGGCACCCCGGCCTCAGACACAACAGGCTCAGAGCCGTGATGGAGACGTGTTGAGTTTGATGTTGAATGTCAGTGTAAGCAGCCTCCCTGGGGAACTTCTTGTCTCTGATTGTGATGGAGAGCTCTGCCTTTGAAGACTTTCCCCTCCGTTAACAGAACGGCTGTGATGCCGACTTCCTCCACGCAGCCAGATAGAAGCGTGTTGACGAGGCTGGAGAAGTTCCCGCTCTGCCTAATTAGGTGATAAATTCTGCCTTCAAACACTGACAATAGCAGCAGAGCCACACTTCAGTGGCTGCATTAATATCTCTGTTGAAGCCGACGAGCTCCTCAGGTGTTCTCACCTGACTGATGCAATAATACAACCCCTGGCTAAAAGTATGGAATCAAGCATACTTTTTTTGATTCCATATTTTTCCCTGTGTTTGGTCAATAAAAGTAACATTCACTGACTTCCACAATGTTTTCTCTTCATTTCTTTGAGTGTTCCTGAAAGCCAACAAGTTGCACTTATTGTATCATGTTTTTGATCTGAGTTTGTTTTACAGAATGAAATGTCTGAATGAGTGCTCATGATTACAGACTTTTTGACAGAGGTTGTAAAACTGAAAGGGTCACCCTCTTCTTTACAGGCCTTCATTAGAAACATCAGATTTAAACCTCTCCTCACAAACATGGAGGAAAATAAACATCCTGGTCAATAATGTTTTCATCAGAACCAGATTATTATTTTTATATAAGAGATTAGAAACTTGATCAAATGAGTTCTTTATCTTGTTATTTTGTGACAAGTCAGTTCAAAATCCTATTTTACTTTATTGCATAAATACAACCCATCATATCATAATGAGGATTAAGTCTCAACCAACCAAGGAGTGGGTTTGCAAATTAGCCTATGGCTAGAAAACCCTTGTACAAAGAAACGTTTGCTTGTGTTTTTTTATTTTTTATCATGTAACAGTGTTTATTGTGCTGTCCTTGATCAAATAAAATGAAATGAAGTGGTGAAATAGGCAGATAGAGTTTTGATTAAAATGTTTGTAAAAATTGCATTTTGTCAAAATATAATAAACAAATGCCTCAATGTGTCATGAAAACATTCTGAAGCACATTTTTGAGCAGTGGCAACAACAACAAAAACTGATTTTGAGGAAAAACATCTTAAAAGTTTGAATTGTTCTAGTGAGCTAGAAAAGTTTGTTTCTTCCCATCTGGAAATCTCAATATTTAAATATTTGAAGTTGCCTTTTAGTTAAATTCTTGGGAAATTAAGATTAAGATCAAATATTAATGCATCATCAGAAGCAACAAGCAGAGTTGTAAAGAAGTAAAAATACATAAATTTCTACTTAAGTTGAAATTTTGTTGTCTGTACTTTACTTGAGTAATTATTTTTCAGGCTATACTTTTTACTTCTCCTCCTTATATTTTTACACAATTATCTGTTTTTTACTCTTTACATTTTTAAATAAGTTAAAAAGTAGAAAGTTGTTACTCCTATTTCATTCAGGCTCATTAAATAAATTCCCCTGATAAATTGTACCTCCAGGATAAAGTGAATTTAATTGTAGTTTGATGAAAAGTATACATATTCTGACACTGTATTACTTTCTACACAATCCGTCACAGCTGGACATTTTTAAATAAGTATTTTTAAGAGAGGTTTTTTTTTTTTAACTCAGTGCTTTTACTTTTAATATTTAAGTATATTTTATGTCAGAAACAAATCTGATACTTTTATATTCTTAGAGAAAACTAACTTTTACCAAAGTAATTTTATGAGAAGACACTTGTACTTTTACTCAAGTATGACTTTGAGGTACTTTATAAAATACTGCCAACAAATTACTGTCAAAGAACAACAACAAACTGACTTGATTTAATGTATAATGTTAATAACGCTTCATTTATTTGTCCAGCTGTAAATGTGCCTCATTAAAACTTAGAGATTATAAAACACGAGTAGTGATGAATGCTAACAGAAACATTTCTAACGTGGTCTCAGAGGGTCAGGTCACATGACGGCTGAGCAGTAGGTGTTCCTCACCTTCAGGTAATTACTGCTCTGTTTTAATTAAACATTTACATTAAACCAGGGAAAGCTGCTGAGGTGGGTTTATATGGGCACTGGTGGGTTGGCATTTTATAAAAGCATGTCAGGCTTTAAAGGAAAATTCTATTTTCTCTTTATTTAGAGTCACCAACCAGTCTGCAGCCCAGATATTACTTTAACAGTTAGATTTTACATAAAGTGTATTTGTTATGGAAGAGAGAATACTGTTATTTTAATGTACAAGGACAATATCAGAAAGTCAAGGTGAAAATTCCTGAGTTTTTCAGCTCAAGGTTTAAAAGAAGCTGAACATGTTTGGGGGTTAGTAATACTGAGCTGCAGTATATTAAAACATATCTCCACCATCACCTCTTTTGATTTTCTGTATGTTTACTGAAAAGACACGGCTGGAACAGATATGATCAGAACCACAGGGGGGGTGAAGGTGACGGAGGACGTATGGGTGTTAGAAAAATATATCATTATTAAATCCTGTATGTTCTGCTGTTTTATCTGATCTTTAACCTGGATCCTTGGACTGATGGTATCTCTGCTTCAGCAGGAGTGGTTTGCTTTAATTCTGACACACAAGAGCTTTACTTTCCTCCTGATTTTCAGTTTAAGTTTTGGATTAAAGCTTCAATCTGTAAATAAAAGTTTTTTTTTACTACAAGTCTGCATGTCTTCAACTCTCATGTCCACCTTTTATACCAAATAAAAAAAAAAACAAAAACATAGTTTTTCTCTTTTAAAGTAAAGTAGATTAAAACAGTTGTATTTAGTAAAGCTTGTGTTGAATTTAGCAACATTTCCGCTGCATCACAGAAAACATGAGGAAATGAGACAAAAATCAAACCCAAAGCAAAAAAGTTCAAAACCTACAGCTTTAAAGAGTAAAAATGAAAATGCTGTTCCATCTTTTGTTCTGCTGTAGCAGAGATTTGCTGTGTAACCTTTCATCCTGCAGTCTGTCCTCATCACTTTTAATAAATAATGACTCAGCCTGAATTATGCACTAATAAAAAGGGCTTCTCATTTTGGATTAGTTCATTATTAAAGCTGAGAAGTTCTTCTCTGCTCCAGGGATCTGAAAGAATCCTTTGATTTTATGCAACTTTGGGTGGAACTTACTTTATTTTTGTTTAGGGAAATCAGAAGTCTGAGGTAACATCAAGGATTTATTTTAGTTTATTTCTGCAAACCAGCTGAAACCAAAGATCTCAAACAGCAGCAGCTTTGTGTCTCTAAATAAACATAACAAACAAATATGTTTGACTGACAGGTCAGCTGTAAAAAATCACCACCTGGACATGTTTCAGGTCAGTATTTTATGTATTTTAATTTGATGCTTAATTTGATGTTTGGAGTTCAGAAGTTTCCTGATGTAACTTAGAGGAAAAGAGAACAGAGCTGAACATAAAGCCAGCTGTGATGTCAGAGTGTTTGTTCCCTGCTGAGCCGAGGAACAGAAAACTGACAGAAAACTAAAATAACCTGTGGAGACTTCCTGCAAACATAAAGCTTTGATTATACAAGAGAACTTTAATATTAAGACAAAAAAATTAATGTACACAGTAAAAACAGGAGTGTTATAATTTCAGTGTTAAACTTTTAGGTGTTGATTTAACACCCCCTAGTGTTATTTTAACACTTTCTCCAGTGTTGGTGTTAATTCACAGTGTTGATTTCCTCAGTGTTGTATCAACACTGGACAGTGTTAATTAAGCTCCGCCCAGTGTTAATTCTTATGTAACACAGTGTTGTTATATAACACCATGGAGTGTTGAAAGAAGTATAGTGAAAAGCCCCGCCCTCTTCCACCTCATGTCAGACAGAGCAGTATTTTCACAGCAATGAATTCTGGGTAATCTTGTAGAAATTATGTTTGTATGTTGATGACTATTAAAGTTCATGAGAGTAAAAATGAGTTCTTCTGGTTAGTTTTCTTCTTCAGTTTGATCAAGTTGTTCAACTTTAAGTTTGTTTTTGGTCATAAATCGACACAATGAGTGCGAGCTACTTCCTGGTGTGTGAAGGTCGACTCCATTATACTTTTCTACAAACTATTGTGTTAAATGCAACACTACAGTGTGTTCAATTTACACACTCAACTTGATGGCGTATTAACACCTTGGCGTGTCTGTTAACCTTTTTAACACCATCATTTCCTTTGTTAATAATACTACACTGGTGTTACTTTTAACACTTTATTTTAACACTGTTGAAATGTTAATATGACACCAGGTATTGTTGAATATTAAACACTGGTTGGTGTTAAATTAACACTGGTATTTTTGCTGTGTTTGTAAGCAAAAGTAGGATTTAGATATAAAAAAGGTTTTGGTTTGTGAATCAAACAGTTTAGAAGCCTTTTTGAGGAAAAGTCATTTATTAAAATTTAAATTCTGCCAGAAATGACTGAAGTTTGGTTTTTATTGTTAATAAGCACCTCCTTTAGAGAATGAAACAGTTCAGCTTCTTGAGCTTTAATTTATCCTGAAAAGAGGTTTTTTAAAAACTCCTCTGAACTTGATGTTCTAACGATCCAGTACAAAGTGGAGAATAACTTTAATCTTTTTTTTTTGTCATCAGAACAGCTCCTCCATCAGATGACCCGCCCTGGCGTGGCCCGGCCCAGCCCGGCGTGGCGCCACATCTCTCCCAGCTCTCATCATCACTAATGGTGGCGCCAGGAGAAGCACCATATGCTGCTCGCAGTAATCGGCTCATTAGGTGCCAGCCTGCATGCTCTCAGCCTGAATGAAAATGTGAAATATCAGAGACAGCCAGATGCACCCCCCCCCCCTCCTCCCGAACACTTTCACATGTGCAAACAAACAAGCGTGCACATATGTGCATATATAAACACAGTCCCACGTTCAAAAACCCAATCTGCTGCATGGTTCCTGCATGAACTGCATGAATAATCACTGCAGGTTCTTTGTTGCTAATTAGCATTTTACTTTTAGTCTGTCAGCACCAGCCCCCCCCCAATCACCCCCCCAATCTGTTCTGGATTCAGTGAGGGTTAAACCAACAGGCTCTTCTAAACAAATTCCTTAAGTCTTTTTATTTTATTTTTTTTGTAAGGGTGTTAAGTTAAAAGTAAGAATCGGAGGAAATTGTGGTTTTCAGAAAGAAAAAAAAAGCCTCTGGTAGTGTCAGAAAATGTCTGGAAACATTTGAAGGTAGAAACAACTGTTGAGTTTAAAATTCTCCCTTTAAATGACTTTAGTCTTAAATCATAAAAATCTGTTCCAGTTTCTGAGCTTTCAACAGAGAGTCAAACAGAGTTCCACCAAACTGAGGCCTTTTATAGAGACAGTCCACCAATGGGAGAGCTCCACCTGTACCAAACCTGACCATCATCACAGGTGGAGCTCTCCCATTGGTGGACTGTCTCTATAAAAGGACTCAGTTTGGTTGAGCTCTGTTTGACATTCAAAACAAAATCATCAAGGTGTGGCAGGAACATTGGGATGATCATGATACTGGCAGGCATCTTTATAATCAGAAGACTGTGGGGGGCAATAAAAGTAAAGATGGAAGGAAGAAGTGATTATATCATGTCTTAGACTTGGCCATACAGGCCTCAATGGTTCTCTTCTTCAAATAGGAAAACATGAAACAGGGATTTTTGTAATCAGACTAAAACATGTTTCATTAGAATGTGATAAATATTTAGAGGAACGTCAGCATTTAAAGTTAGTTTTAAATAGAGAGAAAAAAACATTTTCTTGAATTAATATGAGGAGACGAGTCAAAATCAGTAAGAAATCAATTAGATTTTTAAAAAGCACTAGGTTATTTAATTGTATTTAAAACATGCATATGTATACATATGAGCGTACATACAATTGTGAATTTATTTGTAGGCAATGAGTAAGCACACACACACATGCCATTGATGTGTGTGAAGTTCCCTCTATCATTGATATCCATACTCCAGGCGGTAAATGCACCTTAAGTTGGTTTGTCATCCAATAAAATTTAAAAGAGGAGCTCTGTTTGACTGAAGGCTCAGAAACTGGAACATGCTGAAGTTTTAATGCTCAAGAAAAAAAAATGGACCTGTTTGGCTTTGATTGGGACAAAAAGTAAAGAATTTTTAGTTTTACACAATAAGGCTTATTTTGTTATTCTGATAAATTCTGCTTTAACTCAAAACAAACTCAGTTATTTTTACTCAGAATGAACTATACAAATCTTCAAAACTCAAACCGTAAACTAAAAGAAAATCACCTGGTAACTCAAGTGTAATTGTCCTTCGAGCTCAGTTTGTGGTTGCAGAGAACATTTTTCAAGAATCACTCCAGTGACCTCGTGCTGTATAATCAGAGGAGATTCTTTCCGAGGTGGAGGAGTTCAGATGTCTGGTCCTGTTTCTGATGGTAGGATGGAGCAGGAGTTAGATCCTCCTCTACAGTACGAAGGATGTTGCTCTGGTTTATTATGGTGAAAAAGGAGCTGAGTCAAAAGATGAAGTTACTGTATGTTTCACTTTATTACAGCTGATTTTACAGCTTGTATTAAATACCTGCGATGACATGACTTCATACATCACAATTACACACAGTTAGACTGTTTGCCCAGGTTTTACTTTAATATAAAATCCCCTTTGGTTTGGGAACACCCAGAAGGATCTGGAGAGGGAGGTCTGGGTTACCTCTGCAACCTGACTGATCAACAGCACAAAACAGAATACATGCAGTAGAGATATTTTTTGACCTGAAAAGGGCATTTGGTACTGCAGATCATAAAATACTAATACATAAGATGGAAAGATATGGAGTAAGAGGGGCAGCAAATAACTGGTTAAAGTTATCTTGATAACAGACAACAATATGTACAGCTTGTTCAGTTCAAATCTTTGTGTTTGAATATTACCTGTGGTGTTCCACAAGGTAATGTACTCGGTTCCAAATTATTTATGTAGAATGACAAATGTGTGGAAATTTGTATTTGCAGAAAAACTTACATAAGATGAAATTGTTAAGCTACAAATTAATAAAATAATTAAAAATGTTATATGGTGTAATTTTGGACCACAAGCTCTGTTGGAATCCCCATAAATTGTGTAATAAGATGGTAAAAAACAAAGGTATGTTAAGAATACCAAGACATATTTTGAACACCAAAACTTTGCACACTCTTTTCAATGCTATTGCCATGTTTACATTGTGTTGAAGTCTAGGATAACACATAAGTTATTTACAAAACATACAGTATACAGTGCAAATAAGAAAACTACCAACAAACACTGTTTACATTCAGGATTACAGGCTTTTGCATAATTTTGAAACCTAACTGTGGAAAAGGTGAAGGAAAAAGATGGACTTCTGGTGTTCGATATAATGTATTGAACTAAACTTTGGGGCAGAATCACAGCATCGTTTTTTTACCTAAAGAAAATCCATCCCAGCACCACACAAATAGATCCAATCTACATATGTGCAGCATATGTTACACTTCATGTAGGAGCACTCAATAATAATCCATCGCCTCCAACGATGAAACAGTGTTTTCTAACTGATGCTTTATTCTCAGGAGGGTTTTATGTCCATCTGTGGAACGTCAGACGGTCCTGTTCTCCTGACTCGCTTTTATGATGAAGGTGGCGCTGCTGTTGAGAATTTGGCTGCAGAAACAGAAGTTGGGGAAGATGAGAAGAGCTGAGTGAGAGAATGATGGTTGGAGCGTGATCTGGATTTCATTAAATACTTGTCATCGTTTTGTCCTCGCAGAATAAATCTCTGCTGAATCTGAGATTACACGTCTGAGTTTGCCACTCAGCTGCACGGCATATGGCTGCTTCGACACCATCAATGCATCATTCTGTGGATGGGAGGGTGGGGGGCTGGGGGAGGAGGGGGTTCCGTGGAAGCATGTTGCATTAAAAAAAAAGTGCTCCTAGGCAGAGACAGGTATTTAAAATGCCTGAGCGGTGATAACGGCATCTGAAAAAAAGCGATTGATTGGGCCGCCGCTGCGATCTGAATTACAATCTCATCCATTTCTGTTTCGGCTCGGGGTGCAGCGATGAAGAGGAGGAAGAGTTACTGAATGGTGCGCTCCCAAACACATTACCCTTCCTCACCCATTTCATTTCAAACAATCCTTCTTACATCCTCCTCCAACTCCAGAGGACTTAAAGACGCACAAAGGTTTTATTAATAAAGCAGGTCGTCAGTTTCCTGAAGAGTTGGGACGTTTTTGAAAATAATTCAGTGCTCATGCATTATAACCATGTCCATCTTTTCTAATAAACTACATTATTTAAAAAATATTCTTTCAGTTCGAGCTCATTATGTCTGTTTAAATCACAAAAATAAAGTTGTTTATTTTGATTGGTAAAGAACTAAAAACCCTTGATTGTGTTGGTTCAAAATTTATTAAAGAGCCTGTGAGGTGCAGCCCTGCAAGTTTTAAAAGCTTATATTCAGCCAAAAAGTCTTTTTGATCTTGTTTCGAGACTGATTTACTCAACAATAACTGATTGTGTCAGAATAATAATCTTATTTTCAGAATTTTACTTGGTAAGATTCTTGAAATACTTGATTTGACTCATTTTTTTCTTATTTCAAGGATCTTATCAAGTCAAATTTTCTTACTCCATTGGCAAAAATTTTGACTTAGTTTGAGTCAAATTTTCAGCCTAACAAGACAAATAATCTGACACATTCTGAAAACAAGATTATTAATAAGTTTAACTTGATTGGTGCTGTTTCAGTTTGTTTTAGGAATCATTTTATGATGGTATTAAAAACAAACATTTACTACTACTACTACCACATCACCCACACAATGAGATGTAGGGTCAGGAGTCAAACTACCAACCTTTCAAAGGTCTGATTATTGCTCAGGCTGAGCCACGGCTCGCTATTTTATTTTTACAATCCAGTCATTTAGACAGAAGCGTGGATCTGAAGCCCAACATTTGCTTCTGTTCACCTGTTTTCAAAGCCCTGAATGAAAAGAACAACACAAAACCTTTTCACAGCAGAACACACAGAACCCACTCCAAATAGAAAAGGTTGCCGGTGTGTCAGCAGCAGCTATAAATGTTGTTCACAACCCCTGCAGATCCAAAATTGGCTGATTTTTGAAGATTCACTTCAGAAAAAACATTATTTCCCAGATCAAAGGTCCACTGTACAAAGAGGCTTTTTTTCTCCTGCTGGCAGCTCCATGAGAGCACACACACCGACAGCCCAACATACACACTGATTTAGATTTATGTTGGAACGTGTGACTTACTCTGCTGGACAAATGGAACGATTGAGGTCACCCTACAGAAAAAATTCAATTACATTTCTATAGAAATCTGCTTTTCTGTTTTCTCCAGCCACTGATCCACACCACTGCTCCTCAGCTGTCTGCTGCTTCCTGCTCAGATCCAGGCTTCAGATTCACACCAGGGTGTTTGTGTGTGTTTGTGTGTGTGTGTACTTAAAGACTGTCTGCTCTGTCACACAAATATTCTAATCATATGTACTTACCAAGTACATACATCCAAGTATATCTGTCCCAAGTACACGCATCCAAAGTACGTCCAGAGTTGTAAAGTAACGAAGTACTAGATTTTATTCTAGATTTTAAATTAGGTTTTATTTTTTTTTAATTCCTTGTTTTTACTTTGTTTTTATTACCTGCTTTGGTTTTTTTGTTTGTTGTATAAGTTGTGTTGAAATGCTGATTCTGTACAGCACTTTGGTCTACTGTGCAAAAAGTGCTTTACAAATAAAATTGGATTGGAAGTACAAATACGTTGTTACTGTACTTTACTTGAGTCATTATTTTTCAGCATACTTTCTACTTTTACTCATTACATTTTTACACAATTATCTGTACTTTCTACTTCTCACATTTTTTAGAAACACGAAGTCATTATTCCTATTTTATTCTGACTTGTTAATACTTAAAATAAATACTATCCTGATAAATTGTGTCTCCTGGAAAGAGTGAATTTAATTATGGTTGGATGAAGTATAAATATATACCATTCTGACACTAGTATAATAACTTGTACACATCTATCACAGCTGCAGGCCCTTGGAAAAAAATGTTTTTATTTGAGAGGTCACCTCCCAATAAATGTCATTTTGGAAAATCTAACCACTCACTTTTACTCAATACTTTTACTTTTAATACTTAAGTAGATTTGTGTCAGAAATTTACTTTTGATACTTAAGTACAAAATATATCAGATACTTTAAAACATCTATTCAAGCAATATTCTTAGACTTTAACTTTTACCAAAGTATTTTTATGATAGATACTTGTACTTTTACTCAAGTATCACTTTGGGGTACTATTTACAACACTGAGTACATCTGTCACAAGTACACAAATCCAAAGTACGTCAGTTCCAAGTACACGAATCCAAAGTACGTCGGTTCCAAGTACACAAATCCAAAGTACGTCTGTCCAAGTACATGCAGCCAAAGCATCTATTCAAAGTACATACATCCTTCTAAAATAGATGCATCAAGTACTTCTGTCCCAAGTAAGCTACATACATCCCACATCCAAGGTATATACATCCCAAGTAGATACATCACAAGTACATCTATCCAAAATACATATATCTCCAGTTCATATATACCACATCCCAGTACATTTGTTCCAAGAGTACACATATACCAAATACATCTATCCAAAGACGTGCTGTCCCCCCTCAGGACATCAGGTGTGGTTTGGACTGTAGATGGACCTGCTGCCCCCCCCCCCCCCCCCACCCCCCGCTCTCTACAGTACATAGATCTGGTTTCATCATAAGAGACCGGAGCCACGCCCTCTTTACTGCAGATTATTCTGTGCTCAGAAAGCAAACATTGTTTTGGTTCCATGAGGACCTGATGGTCCTTAAACATGACTCTGTCCCTCTGTAGTCCTTCAGTCCAAACAGAGTCGATCAACCTGTTTTATTTGAATAAAATGATGATCTTATTTGAAATCTTCTCTTTTTGAACTGATGGTGAAAAACAACCTCACAGAAGCTGAACATTAAATTCATCTGGAGTCATATTCCTGTCAAACTGGAACAAGTTGCTCTCTAATTTCATCAGTTGTCTCTGATCACTTTTATCCTCCAAGAACCCAGCAGTGTTTTCATGTTTCTTCATTTCATCTGTCTCATCATTTAAATGTCAAATTGGGTTTCAGACGTGGGCGTCCAGCTGGAGACGCAGGTAGGATTTAGATCTGTTAGCTGTTGTTTTGGTATTTCTTTGTTTTTACTTGTGTTTTTTTTTACTGTTTGTCATAAATGTTTCTGTCACTTTGCAATACTTTGTGGTCACAATGCATGAATTTGTAATAACATTTTTATAATTTGCATTGGTTATTTGTTTCTTTTTTTTTTTTTCCTTTTTTTTTTCTTTTATTTAAAAAAAAAAAAACAAAAAAAAACACACACATTAAAAACCATTTTTAAGACACAGGCAGCGTAAAAAATCAGTCCAACATAAAACAAATACTTTTATTTTGCATAATTTTAAACAGACGATTAAAATGTACAAAAACTTTATTTCAATAAATCTTTTTAAAATCTTTAAGAGTAACTAAAAACAATGTGAAACAGCAAACTGTGTAGTGCATTTCATCTTGTGTGTTGTTGGGAGATGTGCAAAGATGGACAATCAGGGCTTATTGGAATAAATCTAGTGGACTTGTAATGACTTCCTGAGGTGAGTTCAAAACGACAACCAACACGAGATAAAGTTTTAACCATTTAATGTGAAAAAAC